>CANUEP010005968.1:0-74367 GCA_947857235.1 Jatropha podagrica
GGGTAGGCAGGTATGTATACGTCAGCGGATATATATCATGGCAAGGGGTATACCACGTAATGCTTACGGGTTTGGTCAATAGATCTGGATATTAGTAATATTGTAAACTATAATAGACTATCATCCTTCTAATATCCATCGGTGCCCAACCTTTATATTAATAGTGATTATCAGTATTAGTGCTTAGCTGGCATATTAATTATATGCCTAGGTTGAATACATCAATGCCCATTGATCCTAACTATAAGATATATTAGCCACGCCTGTATGTTGCCCACTGCGTTGATAAATTAATATACATATTCACTGAATATTAATAGAATAAACCTCTATTCCATTCATATATGGTATAAACCACACATGATGTAATTACTGTAATGTCCATAGCCACATACTAATTTTGATTAGGGAAAGAGTTGCGGTATACACCTTGCTAATTCTGTCACCCTATGTCATACCGTAGGGCATTCTATCTCGCTCCATATATATGGTTGCAGTGAATTTGATATCACCATATATGTCTCAACCCTGTACTAATGTATCATGTGATTGTGGATAACACTAACTACGGGTATATCATATCCTCTTGTACGACATAATATATCACTACCCCATGTACCCTTGTCCCTATAATGTATTTAATGTAATCTATAATGATTACATGGATTATCCTTATTTACTGACCAATTTACCATCAAACATAAGTGGCACATGTCATTTATCATACTAATAGCCAATTAGAATATTATGAATCGGTAATCTACCATACACTATCATATATCATACTATATGTTCATACTATTCGGTACTACATCATATCCTATGTTTATAAACCTTTATGGCGGTTAAGTATGATTAATATCATATAATATCGAACAAGAGTGGGGTGCAGGTAAGCTGGGATTGGTGATCCTATATTAGATGTCATTGTAATAGCCTTGGTCATAATAAGGTATGGTAACTTGTTATTTGTAGTACATATCAAGGCAAGGGGTATACCACGTAATGCTTATGGTTTTAGTCAATAAAGCTGGATATTAGTAATATTATAAACTATCATCCTTCTAATATCCATGGGTGCCCGACCTATATATTAATAGTGGTTACCAATATTAGAGATTAGTTGGCATATTAATTGTGTGCCTATGTCGAATATATCAATGCCCATTAGTCCCAGCTATATGATATATTAGCAAAGCCTATATGTTGCCCACTGCATTGATAAATTAATATACATATTCACTGAATATTAGTAGAATAAACCTCTATTCAACTCATAAATGCCACACATGATGTATGGTTAACACCAATTGAGTGACCCCAAGGCTATGTGGGGACACAACTACATTCAATAAATGACCATGTAAGTATTATAATGTCCATTAGCTACATACTAATTTTGATTAGGGAAAGAACTACAGTATACAACTTGCTGATTCTGTCACCCTACTATGCCATACCATTGGGCATTCTATCTCGCTCCATGTATATGGTTGCACTGAATTTGATATCACCACCCTAGACTAATGTACTGTTAAAATTACATGGCTTCATTGTTTTGGGCTGATTTTATTATTCATGTGATTGGGCCTAAATTAACTTATTTATTTGGGCCTAAAATGACTTCATTTAGTGTGTTTTGGTTGAACCCATGTTATTGGACCTTTGGGCAGCCTATTTAGATATGCTTCATTAGGGTTAGGTTTGCTTGAGGCATATAAATAGCCTCCTTAACATGTAAAACGAGAGGTTGTTTTTTTTTATCACAAACGTGTGGCCACTTGTTTTTTTCTTTGAGTGGGGAGTTTGTCTCCTTCACTTGTTGCATCAAGAATTGATTACTTATCAAGATTTCATCTTGTGGTGTTTTCTTTCTTGTTGTTTCTGCCCTATAATCCACATTCTCAATCCTTGTTGTTTGAGGGTTCCATAGGGAAGGGATTGTCTTTGGTTTGTGTTCTTGCCTACTGGAATTCCAGATTGCATGCTAATCTTGGGGTTTCTTCATCATTTGGTATCAGAGCATTGGCTTTGGATAAATTCCAATTTGTCTATCCTAAATACACAGTATTTGTTTTCTACATCAGGTAAATTAAATTATGCAGTTTTATTATTGATGTTGTCCCTTTGTGTGCTACTGCCACTCCTTGTTTCTTTTGTGGATGAAGGTTATTTCACCATCTCCTTGGTTTGATTAGTCATATAAATGTAAAAAAAAAAAGTAAGTCAGATTATATAAAAATTCATATTACTATACTGTCCTTACATATGGAATTGTTGTTTTGTTTTTTTCTTCAATTTTCACCCTAAATTGCATCCTCAAACTTTGGTTTCCAGCAACTACTAATTGATTTGGATTGAAACTAAAGATTATATTCTGTTTGGATTAAGTGAGAATCATTTATCCTTATTGCTGTCATAGTGTTCCTATTGCATTTCGTGTCAAAATTCGATTTTCCTTTGGGAAAATATGAATTCTTTGCATAATTCTCTGATTGTCAATTTCTTTACACCCTTTTAGTTTTCTATCTTTGATTAACCTGTAATTGCCCCATTGCATTAATTAAGTAACGATTTGCATCCTTGTTACTTAAAATTGATAAACATCATATAACATACATTCTTAATCGTGTGTTATCTTCTGTTTTGAATTGCTCATGTGATCTTGCTTTTAGAATTGTAATTCTGCACTTCTTATTTAGGCATGTCATTGTGATCTTATGAACTACTTGATATGAGCGTAGAGTGTGGGCCTCGAGTTAAGGACCCTTTCGCCTTCGCAATGGGACCAATAACTAGATCCAAGGTAAAAAGGCTGAAAGAGGCATTACAAGGGTACATACAACATTTTGTAGATAAAGAGCTAAAGCTACATGCAGATGGAAATTATAGGCTAAGACCTCTTTATCTTGTGGAGGCTTGCAAAAGTTAAAGTTAAGCTTTGTAAAGGCCCTATTAAAATTACATGGCTTTATTGTTTATTTGGGCCTAAAATGACTTCATTTAGTGTGTTTTGGTTGAACCATATTATTGGACCTTAGGGCAGCCTATTTAGATATGTTTCATTTGGGATAGGTTTGCTTGAGGCATATAAATAGCCTCGTTAATATTTGTAAAACAAGAGGTTGGTTTTTTTTATCAAAAACTTGTGGCTGGTTTTTTTTTTCTTTGAGTGGGGAGTTTGTCTTCTTCACTTGTTGCATCAAGATTTGATTACTTATCAAGATTTTATCTTGTGGTGTTTTCTTTCTCAGTCCTTGTTGTTTGGGGGTTTGGTAGGGATGGGATTGTCTTTGGTTAGTGTTCTTGCTTGAATTGCTTGCTGGAATTTTAAATTGCATGCTAATCTTGCTTGCCTATATCAGACAAACTACAGTCCTGCCTAACGGCAACCTAGCTCAACTGCCACCTTCTGAAGAAGTACTCAACTGGCAGACTTCAAATGTTGTTGTGCAGAATCACTATCTGAGAAGAATTGATGGAAAGATCAATCAAGCCTTACAACAACATGATCGATCCTTCTCTTCTTTTCAACAAGAAGCCCAACAAATGCATTCTAACCTTCTCAGAAGAATCTCCAAATTAGACAAAGATCTCACCTTTCTTATTGAAACAAACCCATCTTCTCCCCTGTTTTATGAAAAAGAAAGAGAGATCACAAGTCTTAAACGCCAACTTGAGCAGATTGAGAAAGATCAACCCACTTTCTCCCCAACTCCACCTCCTTTTTCAAAAGGCCATGATCCGCATATTTGAGCCTATTTTGCACAGTAGTCTCATCTACATTGATGATATACTTTTGTTCTCTCCATCTGCAAAAGCCCATGAAGACCTCTCCTCAAACATTAATTCAATCAAATGTCAAATTAGTGAGTGGATATCTATATTAGACATATACTAATATGTCTAATAACCATATATGGATAATATATCACTAATATATGATGTATATATGGAGATTAAATACATATATGGTGAATTTGACAATATACTAGTTTGACATCATACATTAAGCATAATATATCACCAACCATGGTATATTATATACTACGTACCATAGAGTATGACTCATCATACCATGGTAATATACCTAAGTGGAGTAGAGTTAAGCTGGGATAAGGATACCTATATTAGATGTCACTGAAATAGCCTTGGCCATAGAATGGTATGACAAGTTGTTAACTGCAGTGTAGCCATGATACATTATACGTGTTACCATGTATATATGGGCATATATTATCACCATATATGTCTCACTCCTGCACTAATGTACCGCATGATTAAAGATAACACCAACCACACGTATATACCCCTATAATATATCACTATGTCATGATTCTATAAACATTATGTAATTAAATTAGTGAGTGTTATCATCACCACAGGGATAATATAGAATACGTATGGATAGGTATAGACTAGATATCCATATAATGTGTCCATTATTATCATATTACCATATATATACCGTACATAGCAATGGGCATACGTTCATTCCAGGAAGGTATTACTATCATACACATATGGGGTATCACCAAAGATTATATAGGATACTACCACGTAGGGTGGTAATGGACATTATATCAGCTATGATTATAATGACATCAATACCAATGGGCATCTATGTATATGGGTAACGTGGGAAATTGGTTGGATAGGTAATTGGTATATGTATAGTGGGATATATCCCTTTATTGGTAAGAACTTAGTTATAGTGATACAAATGGTATATGGATATATGGACTTGGTACAGGGTGGTAGCATGGTATATGTCACATGTATGATTACCTTGTAATGGATTACGATGTCAGAGGAGTGGGGTAGAGTTAAGCTGGGGATAGTGATATTACCTTATACCCCCATACTATGGTAATGATTATATGGCTATTGACTAACAGTATGATTACCTATTAAATTTAGTATTATATGTCATAATGTATATGTCATATACCCTGTGATATACATGCCACTTATGTATGATGTCCCCCCCTATTAATACATTGTAGACATAATATGATTATCATGTTAGGTAATCATATTATGGTGGGATAAGGATATTATATGGACAAGTACATTATACCAACACTAGTGGTATCAATGGGCATATAAATGGTTGGAATGAATTTGATATCACCATAATGTAATAGGATAGTGTCATTAATCATTCATACCCCCAAGGTATAGTGATATCAAATTCATATATATCATATGCAACATGCTAATTTTGATTGGGGTAGGAACTATTCTATATATACCTTGCTGATTTTGTCACCCTGTGTCATACCAATGGACATATAAATGGATAGTGAGTGGTTGTGTCATGGCTAGCCTAATATAATTAATATCAAATTATATCACTATATGCCAGAATGGATAATCCAACCATATGTAGTATACCTGAGGAATGATAGGTAACTAATATATGATTCTATCCTATGTATTGCCATGGACTATCAAATTTATTTAATAGTCCATGTGGGATAATCGTTATATCAAATTCATTCTTAGTGGGGACAATCATCATACCCTGCTATCTACCAGGAGTGGGGTAGAGTTAAGCTGGGATCAGTAATCCTATATTAGATATCATTGTAATAGCCTTGGCCATAGAATGGTATGTCAAGTGTTTAACTATAGTGTAGCCATGATACATTATATCACATGGGGGGATACCAATGGGCATAAGATATCATATAAGAACTAATGTACCCATATAGTGTACATGTATTTACTATTATATTATTACATGTATCTTATACATTGTGGTGTGAAAGGTACACGGGATAGTGATATATTATGCTATACATGGGGGTACGTTTGATACATTATATCCACATGGGGGGTTATATGGACTTGGGGTGAATAAATACATATATGGTAGGAAACTTGTAATATAATGTCATACCAATGGGCATACCCCATGGTGATCCATATAATGTATTTATTACATACATATGGGGTGGTGATATATGTATGGGGTAAGATTAATGGGGTAGAGTACATATACCAGAATCAGCATGGTATATATAGCATAGTTCTTAACCCAATGAAAATTAGTATGTTAGATCTTATCCCTCTCAAAATTAGTATGTTGCTCATGGACATTATATGTATGATGGATAGGTAATTTAGCATATATAGCAATGGACATATATATGGTTGGAATGAATTTGATATCACCATATATGTCTCACTCCTGTACTAACATACCATATAATTGAAGAAAATGTGACTATGATTATCCCATGATTACATTATGTCCATATAAAAATATGGATAATCCACATATAATATATGTATTTGGGATACTAATGATATTATTCACCCCAAGTAATATATTAATGTGCAAGGTGAACTAGGCTATCCAATGACACATATATTATAATACATTAGTACTAGTCATAAGTGGTATCACCAAGGTAATGGTCCATTAGTGATACTAAATACCTTACTGATATCCTACATATCATATCAAACTTGATATAACCTAGTAAGGTACTGATATCGTATCTTTATGTCATATACAATCAACCATATGGGGGTACGTCAGTACAGGAGTGGAGACATATATGGATAGGTAATCTATTGGAAAAGAACTATGATATAATATGCTATGTTAGATGTCTAGGTACCATGACTTATGGTCACTCCTGTCCCCCATTCTTATTGAGACTTAACTCTATCCCACTCCTATCTGATTCTGTCACCCTGTGTCATACCAATGGGCATATATATGGGACATTATATCTAATAATATATCATACCCCCATTCTATAGCTAAGGCTATTACAATGACATCTATGGACAATTAGTATACCTTGCAAGTTGTCATTGTAATATATCCTATGCTTATGACTATATCATGTCTATATATGGATGGATATAATAATCTAATCTATATATGGCTAGCCAAGGGCATATATGTTGGGGGTCATGTGAGATGTAGTCCCACACACTCCTGATAATATGTTGGATTACATTATATCCACCATGTTAGTATATGTCTACCCCACTCCAGTCTGATATATACTCACTGCCATACCATTCTATAATCTACACTATGATACCACATGGTGATATCCACTTATGCATACGTATGGATAAGGATATGTTGCCCATTAGGATATCACTCATCCTTATCCATATATGAGCAACCACCCACGTTGATATAACGTATCATGGCTACACTGCAGTTAATGACTTGCCATACCATTATATATTATGCTATTACATGGGGAAACTAGTAATCTACCATATGATGTATTTAATGTATCATTATCCTTATCCACTCACTAGTTATGTTAGTGCATAATATATCACTATCCCGTGTACCTTCTACCCTGTGTCATACCATCATACACACCTATTCCACATGGGTAGTTCTATACACATGATTCCCACTCACGTCACTGATATATGGATAGGAAAACACTGGATAACATAATATATAGTTTGCTGATTCTATCACCCTATGTAATACCAATGGGCATATATATATTATGTTAGGGCATACCTGATGAACCATTTACATATATTACTGGGGACTATATTACTATTTTAATGGTATATCATTAAATCACCACATATATCCATAATAGATGTTATATTAGTGGCATATGTCAAATTATAGCCATAGCATTATAAGGAAAACACTACCCTAAAATTCACTGATATTAATCATACTAATCCATATATGTAGATTACATTATAGACTATTATATCCATATACTATATATTATATAATGTCTATATAATCATTATAGATTGCATTAAATACACTGTGGGGACAAAGGTAAGTGGATATGACACAGAGTGACAGAATCAGCAAGGTATATGTAGCATAGTTTTTATCCCAATCAAAATTAGTATGTTGCTCATGGACATTATAATATATCACTGTCGTATAGTCATAATATATGGTAATTTCCCATCATACCAACTCTCTAATGTCATGATAAAGTAGTATGTCCCGTGTCACCATATGTCTCACTGACATCAACTTGGTATATGCCCCACATGGATATATGGTTATCTGGACATCATATGCCACTGATGGTATCTTTATCCACTCACTAATTTGACATTATTCTTAGTGTAGTGTCAACCATTTATCTATTAGTATGATCAATGACATATGCCACTTATGTATGATGTCAAATTTGACATTAAATCCAAGGGGTATATTAAATATTATTGTCTATACATGGACATCCATTGCCATATAATGTATTTAATATATACATTAAATACATAAGTGGCATATGTCATTATATATGGTAGATTACATTATATGGCTATTATGGTGATATATGGATTATACATTGAGTGTCTATATTATTATATTAATGACATGTACTAATATCCTCCATGGGGACATTGCAAATTATGCATTCACCCTGTGTCATACCAATGGGCATATAGATTACATTAATGGGGGTAGATTACCATGTAATATCATATGAACATTACATTACCATATATAATGATATATTATGGAACCATGATGGATGGGATGTATCACTAATATAATGTCATTCCAATCTATAGTATACGATATGTAGGTAATCTACCATATACTACATACCCCATGTATGCCATTTATCATATATATCACTATAGTCAATTATACCTATACCATATATGGTAAACATAGTTCATGCCCCTAGTTATTCTGATGTATAGGGCATATATACCTTGCTGATAGATTGGACATATATCAGGAGTGGGGTTGTTCTTATCCAATACCAACATAGGATATATAGCATGCATACATAGTTCTTACTGAGTTCATATATACGATTAATACCATATAATATAGGATGAATGTCACTCGGCAGGAGTGAGACATATATGGTGATATATAATGAATTTGACATATATGAATATACTATATGGATACATGTGAATAGGGTTACTGATCCCAAATCAATTGTGACATCATACTACTTGCATTATCCACCATATATGTATGATTAATAGCATATCCTTAATCTATACACTATATCACTAATACAATGATTCAAATTCATTCCAACCATATATATAGCACCCGTGTACCTTTCTATAATGGGATATATCCTAGGGATGTATCACTAATATAGATATCCACCCACTAATTTGCATTTGATGGAATTAATGTTAAAGGAAAACACTAAGTACACATATATCATACCCCATGTATAGCATAATATATGGTTGGTGTAGCATATTATATCATATCTTAGTAAATGACATATATGGATAAGGATTCTATGCCATCAAAATAGGATCACGTGGTATGTTAGTCATATAATCATTCATTCCAACTATCACCAACACTAACCACAGCTTGGTTATACCATATATGTACATTAAATACTAATTTTGATTTCATTATCCCCATTGGTACATATACCCCTATACAACTTGCCATACCATATACTAACACCAATCTACCTTGCTGAATCATACCATATAATATCGGACAGGAGTGGGGTAGAGTTAAGCTGAGATCAGTGATCCTATATTAAATGTCATTATTAATAGCCTTTGTCCCCATAATGTATTTAATGTAATCTATAACGATTATATGGATTATCCTTATCCACTCACTAATTTGACATTATCCTTAGTGCAGTGTCAACCATTTATCTATTAGTATGATAAATGACATATGTCACTTATGTATGATGTCAAATTTGACGTTAAATCCAACGGGTATATTATATATTATGGTATATACATGGACATCCATTGCCATATAATGTATTTAATATATACATTAAATACATAAGTGGCATATGCCATTTATCATACTAATACCCACCATATATTATATATATGGTGATTGAGTATCATATACATAATGATTATATGGATTATCCACGTGATTACATTAAATACATTGTGGGGATATGTATCATGTATAAAGGATAGGTACACATGTAGTATATGATTATGTGTAAATTAGTATATACAGTGATGGGGATAGTATGATTCTAAATTAGACTATATATACCAATGGGCATATATATGGTATGGCAAGCAACATATATGCCTACCCCCAAACTACACTAAGGTACTAATCCATATAAGTATATTATTACATGGGGGTATACCATTACTATCCATTTACGGTAACATAATGTACACCATGGTGTGGGACTATCATATAATAGGATAAGAACCATTATATCCATGTGTACCTTCTATAGTGACATACCCCCACATCCATATATTAGTGTCATTGTAATACCCTTGGCCATAGAATAGTATGGCAATTTGTTAACTATAGTGTGGCCATTGAATATATTTTAGGGACAAATTAACAACTCTCTTATGCCTATACTAAACCCTTATACTGTGTTTAAATGTAGTCCCTCTGTGAATATTAAAGAATATGTCCAATCTTGTTCTTTGTCTCAGTGTGTTTTGTCTTCTACCACTTCTGAACAGTATGTTACCTTAGAAATACCAAATCATTTTATTTCTCAATGTAAAAAACAAAAATATACCCATCTTCACTTTAGCGCTATCCGCCTTGTTCTATCCTACCATGGTCGACAAGGACTCCCTGTCACTGCTTGTTTGTCTCTTCTAGACACTCGCTATCTTTAGTATGAACATGCTGTAATTGGTACTATTGCTACTACCCTCAATGCTGGTATCATAGTCCTCACTTTCTTCCCCAATTTCAATATGTCTCTTGAAGATCCACATCTCAATACAGAACAAGTTGCTGAAACCATTTCAGCTACCTTACATCACCAAATAGTCTACAGACTGCAGGATCATGCCATAAATCTGCAAACACCTGGTGTCTCACATGGTGGTGCCCTGTTTATCTTCGCCGATGGTGGTCCCATACCCACTATTGTCCAAACTCCTAGACAACTACCTCGTGAAGATCTTGAAAAACTGATCCCCTCTGTCTGGATCACTAACTATGAAAAGCTACACTAGTACCCTCAACTTGTCCAAAAATAAGATCCTATCTTTGTCAAACAATTGGATAAGTCTGTCAGAGTTTCCTTCCTTTCATCTAGTTCTGAACCTCGACATTCTGTCTCTCTAATCCAACCAGTCAAAAGCAAACCTCTAAAAGCCCCTATACATAGTTTTGCTTCTACTGGTAAAGAAATCTACTCTGCGAAAGATAATGATCACTTCCTTTGGGATGTTGATCCCTCCATGTGTGATCCTGATTGCCCCTGCAAGTATGAGAATGATAATTGGCTTGCTGATGCCCCAATCACTATCACTCAGATAGAGTCTTAGCCTCTCAACAGAGAAAGACACTCTTGCAATCCTCCATCCACCAAGTTTCATCATGATGATTATGATGATCCTTGGATGTACTCTCCTTGGAAAGGTCCCAAAGCCAAACCCATGAAAGAAGATGAATATCTCAAAAGGTGCTTTGAGATCCTTGCCGAAGGACTTCTTGAATGTCCTCCTCCTCCTATTTTGTGTTCTTGTTCCTTGGAAGCTTACAAATCCTCTGGTACACCTACAGCTCCTCTTTCTGGTTATATGATACATCCAGAAGACTTTCCTCCTTTGGAAACCATCCGAGACACTCAATCTCGTATAACTGCTAGCCAATATGTTAAACAAACTATAGTTTGCCAGCTGGCAACCTTGCTCCTTTATCACCTTTTGAAGAAGTACTAAACTGGCAAACATCTAATGCTGTTGTTCAAAACCATTATCTAAAGAAGATTGATGGTAAGATAAATCAAGCCTTGCAAAAGCATGACCATTCAATCTCTTCCTTCCAACAAGAAGCTCGACAAATGCATTCTGATCTTCTTAGAAGAATCTCTAAACTTGATAAAGATCTCAACTTTCTCATTGAAACTAATCCTTCCTCTCCCCTCTTTTATGAGAAAGAAAAAGAAATTACACAACTCCGAAGACAGCTTGAACAGATTGAAAAAGATCAACCATTCTTCTCTCCTCCTCCACCTTCTTTCCCCTTTTCATACCTTTCTCCTACACCTACTTATACCCCTTCTATCACTCCTGCAAAAATGTTCCCTTCTATCTCTGATCTCATTCCCAGAGAACCTCCATGACCTCGCAGACACAGGTCTTCCACTTCTTTAGATTCTACTTCCTCTTCTCAAACAACTTCTGTTCCCCCCACAAAATCCAAACCTTCATCAGAACCCAAAGATAAAGGCCCTGCCTTTTCTCAATTCATGGCTATTCCAACATCACCTCTCTCTAGTGATAATGAAGACTCCTTGTCTTTTACTTCATCTTCTTCCTCCTCTTCACCTATACCTCCAATCTTGATGAATGTTCCTCAAGAACCCAAAGTTGAACATCCAGATGATCCATTTGATTCTGATGATGTTCCAACATCTTTTCCTCAAGATATTCCTAATCCTCCTCATCCTACTTTAGGACCTTGGTTCACCTTTAATGATCTTCCTCCTGGCAAATGGAGAAGCAGAATTCTTGAATTCAATGCTTGGCTTCAGACTCAAATGATAAATCCTCAGAATACTTTGAAAAAAGTTCTTGCTGAATTCTCTTCTAGATTCACTGGCTCTCTTCGCGAATGGTTCTTTAGTGGTCTCTCTGAATACCAACAAAAGAAGTTTCTTTCTGAAGAAACTATCAGCGTTGTCCTTGCTACTATTCATACACAGTTTCTTGGAAACTACCAGTTAATCTTTCAACAACGCAAACAAGAGTTCTTTGATCGAAAATGTTTCTCTCTCAAACTTTGTGATCTTCAAAAGCACTGATACGGATCCACTATCACCAACCACTTATGGAGCTCAAGGGAACAATGACCACAACAAAGGCAATCCATTAGCACTTCCTAATGGACCAATTACAAGGAGCCATGCAAAGAGGTATGGAGCAACCATGTCCTTACACATTCAAGAACAAGTCACACAAGAGCTCCATGACCTTGCTTTCAATAAGTGCTTTGAAGAACTCGAAGAAACACCTAAGTTTCTTACATTAATGGAAGCACATGTTGAGTGGGAACCTAAACTGGATAGCACGCCCGTGCAAGCTGGCACGCCCTAGACCGTGCAACCCCCTACCTCTCACTAAGTTAGTTAGTTATTTTGAGTTTTTGCTTTGTAAATGGGTTGGGCCTCCTATAATTCGACCCCCCATGATTATTTTAGCCTTGGTTTGTTTAGATTTAGTCAATCTTTAGTAGATTTGGATTAGATATCCAAATCCTTAGTTGGTTTAGATTTGCTAAATCCTACTCCTTAGCTAACTCTAAATCCTTTAAGGATTTGGACCTCTTAGATTAGTATAAATAGCTTGCTATATTGTAATCTTAGGGATCAATTATTCAACGAATTAAAAAAGAGAGTTTCTCCTTCAACTTCATGCCTTTGGCGTGTTCATGTTTTTGGAGGGTGTGAGATTGCATTCTTCTAATTGCATCAAGAATCAAGGTAAACTTATCAATTCTTTTATGGCATGTATCTTATTCTTCTACTCTATTATTGGTGTTCTTGCTTCTTTAAGCTTTGGGTGACATAGAGGGGAATTTATTTAGATCTTGGATGTCTTCCAAAACTTGTCATAGAGTTCACGGAATATATTTCCATTGGGTTCCGCGTCAACCTCATAGAGCCCATACTATACACTTTACTTATCATGATTATTTACTTAACTAGGCTACAATCAATTTATTTACTTTTATTGAATTCCTAAGATCAATGAGTATATTCTTCCTCACACTCTATATATATACATATTACTCTCTTAAGTACTGTTACAATAAAGCTTACACACATACAACACTAATACTATTTATAGAGATACTATGGAGGAACTAGAGCTCATATAAGTTAATAATTATTATTTACATTAATCACAAGCTTCTTGTTGGAAAAAAGAAATCAAGAAGCCGATGAACCAGGATCACGTCTACCTGAAATCACAGATGTTTGAATGAGTAATCAACTCAATGAGATTATAGTGTCATATAGGTAGTATGTACATTGAAAAAGTATCTCAATGTTCAACATTTATAGCCATATCAGATGGTAGTACTATTATTAGCTTCTTAGAAAAATAAATTCATGTGAAAGTATTCATAGAAATTAGATCAATATCACAAATAAAATATCAATAAGGTTTCATAGTAATCAGATCAATATCACAAATGAAATATCAACTGGAATTTATAGTATTCGAATCAAAGTCACAAATGAAATATCACTAATATGACAGATAATCACATATATAGCACTGAATAAAACATATTACTATATACATTCCAGTGCTATCACACACTTCACATTTTAGGGCAATAAGTTCTCCCTTTTATCACAAATCTCTATGTGCACATAGCTTGCTAGTATAGCCCCCATCAAGATTGGGATTCTATCATCTTGGCTAATAAATGGCTTTGAACAACCAATAGGCATGAAGCCAAATAGGCTTTACAATTCACAATTTTAATATCCCAATAAATAAATAGTTTCAATGCCAGTAATGGTATATATTTGATCAAAAGTTTCAATACAATAAGGAAGGGATAGACACTATAACTTACCTTGAAAATGAGAATCTAATTCCTCTTTATCACTTATTATTTCAAAACAATTACGTAGTAATCCTCGACCTATATTAACATTTAAACATATACTTAACTTTTAGTTTGCTTCTAGTTTTTTATTGACATTCAAAGTTCTTTAATATTTCGTTTCATGAAATTTAAAATCTAAATTTTTATGGACAAAAATTATACATATTAATCTCTATGTTCATTTACTATATACTCAAGTTCATAGCTAATTCACTTATATTTTAGTATGCTCAATTTAGTGTAAATTTAGTAAAACAAAGACTTTTCTGCACACGGCAGTATGTGTTTATTTAATTGAATATTTATTTTCCCATATTCATTTATTCTAAAATTTAACCAAATGGTTCTTAACATCTCAAAGTACTCTCATATTAGATTTTATGAATTTTGGAGTCCATTAATCTATTCAAATAAATTAATTACAGAATCAAAATTTTTATATTTCTTATATTGAGTAGTCGTTCTAATTTTATTAATATTTCTAATTTTCCTCATCCTTTATATTTTTCCTTCTAAAAGATACTTTTTTGCAAAATTTCATAATTTTTTAAATTCATTTACAAATTTAATTGAACAAAACATAATGATTGAATTTAAGTAGTCTCATTGAGAGAGTTTTGGAAAAAAAATAGAATTTTCTAGCTTTTACATGTTCAATTGCTTTCTATCCAAAATAATTTCTACATCTTGGATGATTAATTAATATATTGTAAAGATAAATTTTAAGCTTTGATTCATCAAAATAAAGATGAAAACTTAGAAAATATAATTTAAAATCTAAGACATAATTTTTTGGATTGCATACCCTTCTTAGCTCCCTTATGTTTTTCTCTTCCTTCCTATCACTTATTGGTTTAATCCCTCCTTGGAATACTTGTATATTTCTAATATTTTATTGTAAATAAACTTAGCAAATTAGGGTATTTATAAACAAATAAACGAAATGGGGAAGATAAGGTTTAAAATTAAGGTGTGAATAAAAGAAGATGTGGTATTTTCTCTAATACACTTGTCTTCTCTTTTCTTAATTTAGATGATGAGTCACTTGGTATTTTGTGGTGAATGACTTTTAGCAATTGCTAGCATGATTAAAAGAAAAATGTGAAAGGAAAAAATCAACTTTGAAAATGTGAAAGGGAGAAATCAACTTTGAAATGAAGGTGTGAATCAGTGAAAATATGATCTTTTCTCCAACACACTTGTCTCCCTTTCATTAATTTAGAGGTTAAATCATTTGGCATCTTTTAGCAAATAATAGAAAGAATAAAATGAAATCAAAAAGCTATGGTTTAAAATGAAAATATGAACAGGTGAAATGATGATCACTTCTCCAATACACCTGTCTTCATTTCTTAATTTAAAAGGATGAATCATGTATTGTGTTGTGCAAATATTAAGCTGTCACTTGTAAGAATAAAATTTTCCTTTTATCTGTTTTAGTTACTTTAGTTAAGTAGTAGTCTAGATGCCCTTTTTGGTCATTTCATATTTTATTACTTAAAGTCATTTGATTTAGTGTTTTATCCCTTTAATTCTTAAATTTTCTTATTAAGATGTATATAAATTTTTATGCGTTTATGTTATTATACATCTAACAGTTTTAGGATTTTCTATACTCATCACTTCAATACTTTACAAATCTTATTTCCTTGCATTTCAATAATGTTTTAAATAGGTCACACATTTTATAAAATACTCATTTATTATTTATTTGCTTAATTTACACAATATTTGGAATATAATATTTTCTTTGAAACTAGGGTGTTACATCCTTCCCCCCAATTGAAATTCGTCCCCAAATTTTCCAAGATACTTTCACACATTAAAAAGATAAGGATCTTTATCTACCATATTAAACTCAGTCTCCTAGGTATATTCCTCTACAAATTGACTTCCCCACAAAACATTTACTATAGGAATTTCTTTATTTCTAAGTTTTCTAACTTGTTTATCTACTACGACTACTAGAACTTCCTGATAAGTGAGATCTTACTGTAAATCAACTGGAGGAACTTATAACACATGCGGTTGGTCAGGGAAATATTTTTGGAGTCTCAAAATATGAAACACTGGGTGCACTTGCTCCATGTGTGCTGGTAGTGCCGAACGGTAAAAAACTGATCCTACTTTTTCTAATATCTCAAAAGGTCAAATATACCTTGGTGAGACTTTTCCTTTCTTACCAAACCTTATTACTTTTTTCATTGGCGACACCTTCAGAAACATTTGCTCCTTAATAGTAAGCTGGACGTCCTTCCTCTGAGGATCCGCATAGCTCTTCTAGCGATTGAAAGCCATCTTTAATCATTCTTGAACCATTGGTACTTTCTTGATGGCTTCTTAAATCAGTTCCTATTCTTTTACATGCTTTTTACCAACCTCATTCCAACAAATAGGGGATCCACAATTTCTTTCATATAATGCTTCATAGGCTGATATCTGAATGGTTGAATGAGAGCTATTATTGTAAGAAAACTCAACTAGAGGTAAATGCTTATCCCAATCTCCATCAAAATCTAAAATTCACATTCTCAACATATCTTCTAAGGTTTGGATGGTCCTTTCTGATTGTCCATCTGTTTGAGGATAAAATGCAGTGCTAAAGTCCAAATATATACCTAATGCTTCATGTAATTTTTGCTAGAACTTAGAGCTAATCTTTGGATCTCTATCAAAAATAATGGGAAGGAGTACTCTATGAAAATTCACTATATTATCTAAGTATATTTGTGCATACTGGCATATAGAATAAGTAGTTTTTATAGGGAGAAAATGAGTAGATTTTGTTAATCTGTCCATAATTACCCATATGGAATCATAGCCTGCAGATGTTCTTGGTAGTCCAACCATAAAGTCCATAGTAATTCTCTCCCATTTCCATTCTGGCAAGGGTAACTATTGTAAGAGTCCAGATGGCTTTTGATGTACAAATTTAACTTATTGGCACATTAAACATCTTATCACAAATTCTGCCACATCCTACTTCATACTAGTCCACCAATAGATATCCTTCAAATCATGGTACATTTTGGAAGCACTAGGATGCACACTATAGATTGCATAATGGGCCTCCCTCATTATTTGCTCCTTCAGATCTTTTACCGCTGGTACACAAAGTTGGTTGCCATATTTCAACACGTCCTCCTCATTCACAAATTTAATGGTTTTTCCTAGAGCAACTTCTTCTTTTAATTTAACCAATTGTGGGTGCTCATCTTGAAGGGCCTTGATTTGATCAATCAATAATGGTTTAACAACAAAGTGCGCTAACAATACTCGAATATTTGATAAATAAAATCTAATCCCCAAGTTGTAAAACTATAAATCTCCCATAATAATGGCTACTTATGTACTTGTATGTGTGCTAGACTTCCTAAAGATTTTCTACTTAGTGCATCTGCTACTACATTAACTTTGCAAATGATATAAAATCTCACAATCATAATCCTTAAGTAACTCCATCCACCTATGTTGCCTATGAGTTAAATCTCTCTATTGGAAAATATATTTAAGGCTCTTATGGTTTGTAAACATTTCACATTTCTCCCTATAAAGATAGTGTCTCCATATTTTTCAAAGCAAATACCACTGCTGCCATCTCTAAATTATGAGTAGGATAATTTACCTCATGTTTCCTTTATTGTCTATAAGTATAGGCCATCACCTTATCATCTTGCATTAAAGGATAACCCAATCCTATTTTAGATGCATCACAATACATTGAAAATTTGCCTCCCTTACGTAGTGCTAGAATAGGTGCATATGTCAAACATTCCTTTAATTTATAAAAACTCTCTTCACATTTATTATTCCATTCAAATTCTACTCCTTTATTGAGTAATTTAGTAATGGATGCAGTTATCTTAGAAAAGTCTTTTACAAATCTCCTATAATAACCAGCCAACCCCCAAAAACTCATCACTTCTGTTACATTTGTTAGTTGAGGCCACTTAGCAATTGCCTCAATTTTCTTAGGATCTACTTATGAACCTTCAAGGTTAATCACATGCCTTAAGAATGATATTTTTTTTCTTGCCAAAATTCACATTTGGATAGTTTAGCATATAATTGGTTCACTCTCAAAGTTTACAATACTATCTGTAAATGTTCTTCATGGTCTTTTTATTTTAGATTTATATCAATATATAATTTATGAAAACAACTATAAACTAATTTAGATATGGCTTAAACACCCAATTCATTAGGTCCACAAATGTTGCAGGTGCATTAGTCAACCCAAAAGGTAGTATTAAGAATTCATAATGACCACACCTTAAAAAAGTTGTTTTAGGTACATCCTCCTTCTTAATCCTCAACTAATGAAACCCCATGCAAAGAACTATCTTAGAAAAATATCTTTTCCCCTGTTACTGGTCAAACGGATCATCAATTATAGGCAATGGGCACCAATTCCTCACAGTCACTATATTCAATTGTCTATAATCTATACACATTCAAAATGAACCATCATTTTTCTTAACAAAGAGAACTGGTGCACCCCAAGGTGAACTACTAGGTCTAATGAAACCCATATCTAGAAGATCTTGTAATTGCATTTTCAATTCCCTGAGTTCAGTTGGGGCCATTCAGTACAGGGGAATAGAGATAGGTGTGGTACAAGTAATAAGTCTATACTAAACTCTATTTCCCTTTTCGAAGGCAAAGTAGTCGGATCTTTAAGAAATACATTAGGTTGTTCTCATACCACAGATATTTGGTCTAAACCAAGGGATGCTACATTACTGTCTCTAAAGGCTAAATATCCTACACACCACTTCCTCAATAATTTCTTAGCATTAACGACTTAAATCAAATAACTTAGCACTTCACTCTTATCTCTCTAAAATTTAAAGGTTTCCATTAAAGAACTATGAAAAATCACTGTTTTCTTATTACAATCTAAGGTGGAAAAATATTTAGACAACCAATCCATTCCAAGGGTAACATCAAACTCTAACACTGGTAATTCAATCAAATCAATGTTCAAAATTTTATCATCTATCATCACTTCATAGGAGGGATATATGTTCTTAACAGTAATCTCTTCCTCTAAAGGGGTAGACACAGCAAGAGGAATTTTTAATTACTTAGAAGGCATACACAATTTGGAAGCAAAATGAGTTGACACAAAGGAATGAGTTACCCTAAAATCAAATAACACTCTTGCCTTAATAGATTGGATGGGAATGATACCTGTAATAAGTGTGTTTGGCATGTGCCTCTTGAGGTGCTAATGTATATACTCTTCCTCTAACTCTTCCTGAAGGTTGTTCTGCAGGTCCTTATGTAGTACTACCTCTTCCAGAACCTCTTCCAACTCCACTAGGTCTAGGACCTCTTTCTATCTATACAGTGGTCTGAGACATTTGAGGTCAATTTTCTCTCACTAATAGAGCAAAATCTCTAATCATATGACCTATCTACCCACATGTGAAACATCACCCTATTTCCTTATAACACTAGCCTCTGTGCAATCTTTCGCATGTCTGGCATGGAGTTTGTATAGGAAGTCTCTAAGTACGAGTATCAGATAGTCCATGAGTAACTGACGATCTTCCTATAAATGGCCTAGGTGGAAGGCCAATTAGCATCCCTCAAGGATTATTTCGTGTGACAGAAGACAATTATGGTTGAGCACTAAATGTCCCTACTTCTTCTCTCCCTCTTAGTCTTATAGAACTCTCAGTTCTAACTTTCTTTTTTTATTCCTGTGCTATTCTGATTTCCATCTCCTTATTCTCAATCATTCTTACCTTATCCACCATCTGAGAGTAGAATCCATAATCACTAGTAGCCAATATTTTATACAACGACGCTATGAACCCTATCTAAACCTATCTATCCTTACTTTCATTTGGTACTAGAGCTGATACATAATTGCCCAGTTGATTAAATTGTCTAACATACTCACATATTGTCATATCTGGAGTTTGCACTAGTTTTTGAAACTCTATGGCTTTGGCTTGCTGACACTATTAGGTAGATATTCTTAAAATATCATGTCTGCACATTTTTCCCAAGTAAAGGAGTATTTCTTTTTAGCAACCCAGTCATATCTCTCTTGTACCACTCCTTTGCATCACCCCTCATTTGATACCCTGCAAATTTGATTGCTTTATTATCTGGGCAATGAAGTATCTAAATCTTTGCCTCCATTTCTTCTAAAAATTTAGTGGGATCTTCTTCTCCTTTATAAACTAGAGGCTTTAATTTCAAGAACCTCTCTAATAATTTCTTTCCTCTTTCGGTTCCATTTGTGGAGGTGAAGGTGGAGCTACAGTAGTTTGAACTTCAGAAATAACGACTTATTGTTGTTGTCTCTGCTGTATTAACATTTCTATTATCAGCTCATAGTTCTTTTATAATTTCTCAATTCTTTCCACTACCCCAGCCATTCTGTCCTCAAGGGTCGGTCGTGCTAGAGGTGGAGGCACTTCGTTTTCAGCTCTCTACATTAATTCTTCTGAAGGGACATCTCCTTCAGATCTAATTTTCCTCATTCCCCTTTTAGGTTCCATACTAAATCTAAAAGTAAGAAAGGGATAATCAGTTAACTCATGACTCAACGCAGATCTATATAGCAATGAACTTAAGACACAATAGAATAATCCTATGCTCCATGGTATTCTTACTTATTTATAGTTATAATCCTTTAAGCTATATGTTACTATAAACCTACGCTCTGATAGCAACTCTATCACACCTCAATTTTTAATGGTGTGACGGTCCTAAGGTCCATGTAGGCTAAAGGCCACCAAAGACCTTATAGAACCCACAACATACACTTTACTTATCATGATTATTTACTTAAGTAGGCTACAAGCAATTTATTTACCTCTATTGAATTCCTATTATCACTGAGTATAGTCTTCCTCACACTCTGTATATATACATATTACTCTCTCAAATACTACTGCAATAAAGCTTACACACATACAACACTAATATCATTTATAAAGATACTATGGAGCAACTAGAGTTCATGTAAGCTAATAACAATTATTTACATTAATCACAAACTTCTTGTTGGAAGAAGGAAGCAAGAAGCTGATGGACTAGGAATACCATATGGTAGGATATTATTGTTGTATGTGTGTAAGCTTTACTATAACTGTACTTGAGAGAGTAACATGTATATATAGAGAGTGTGAGGAAGAATATAATCACTAATCCTAGGAATTCAATGGAGGTAAATAAATTGATTGTAGCCCATTTAGGTAAATAATCATGTTAAGTAAAGTGTATGTTGTGGATTCTATGAGGCGCTTGGTGGCCTTAAGCATATCTAGACCCTAGGACCATCGCACCATTAAAAATTAGGGTATGACACAAATGGTCAGTAGCCATCGAGCCTCTATACCCAATGGCAATATCCTGCTCCAGCCTAATCAACCAAATGGACATGTAATAAGACATATTGTGGGGCACCCTCCTCTTGTCCGAACCAAGCACCCACTCTTACATCCTCTCCCTGAGATAGTACATGTCATAAAAGAGCCCGAGCAAGAGTAGTATCCTCTGTTCGTACCCTACAACCAATTGAATGAAATCAGGAAACTCAGCAATCTATCCCCATGGGTACTTCACCACCTACAAAATCACAATGAAGGGTAGTCAAATCCAGTGAGTAAAAGAGAAGAAAAAAGTAAGTACTATGGAATATTGATGTACCTTGTCGCAAGTTAGGTCGTTCAACATCTGCCTAAATGTTGATATGTTCGAGGGGGGTATGGGCATACCTCCTATTGAACCTCCAAGCTCAGCCTCAAGGAAGAGTCCTCTCACTCGTGACAATGTCAAAATCGAACAAGGTCAGCCTGGGAAGGATCCAGTGTTCACAAACCTATATCTATGTCAAGGATAAAATAGCAATCAGGGATAAAAGGCAAAAGAAAACAAAAAATCAAAATCACCAAGGAGAATTTATCAATTTACCTCAATCACACGCCTATACCCAACCTTCAAGTGCATGCCTCAGACGCAGAGATCCATCCTATAATAGAGATGATAAGACAATAGTTCCTCAATTGTACTGCCTAGTCATATCTAAGTCCTATGGTTTATTAACAAAGTAGTAAATAATAGATAAAAGAGGAAGGCCCTTGTCACCACATATCCATCTCCTCAACCTGTTCAAGAGGCATCTCCTAATAATGCACAATGATGCTCTCATATTGGACTCGCTTGTCAAAAATAGTGGGCTCCATGCCAATGTCAGCTTTAAGGCTCGCCTGTAAGCCTGGCTGGTCCAATGTCCGGAGCTAATCATCAAACACGATAGACCATTCTCTGAATGGAAGACTAGCGATTGCTACAAATTCCATTGGTGTGATGGTCCTCTCTCTAAATGGTAGATGGAAAATGTGAGTGGTATCCATCCACCGCTCCTGTGGCATTGTGTCAATAAAGTGCCCAAAACTAGCTTCTTGAACATGGTCTTGAACTCTAACGAGCAACCAGTCGAACCACTCACCGGTCATATAAGCATTCCTACTCAATTTTTTGTGTTTCACGCTCTTTTTCAAAGTAAATCATTATAAGTAAACTAATGAATAAGTGTAAAGCACAAGTTTATGTGTTATTATTGCAGATAATCGAAGAATAGCAATAAAAGACCAGCCAGAGTATAGTAGTTGCGGCATAGGCCACTTGTAATGGTTTTAGCCACTACTCAAGTGGCATGAACCATTGTCTTTATAGAGCACACCACTATGTAGCAGTCTATCCGAACATTAACACTTGTGGCGGACACCACAGCAGTATAATTAGACCCAAAATCCACCCACATGGTAAATTTCTGCCTAATTTTCATTTTTAACCTATTGTTTGCATGTTTCTAGTGTTACAATGCAAAAAAAATAAGAAGAGGGATTCTAAATTATCTTAGTCATGCCCCATCAGAGATAAGTGGGAAAATCAAGCTGCAAGCTGATGGAGTTCCTTACGTCTAGTATAAATTCTTGTAACTTCATGTCGTGACTAACTGGCTGAGTCACAGGATTGATCACTGCACCCCCAAGGAGCCAATCAGTAACATTCTCGATATCCATGTGTAGTGGTCCTAAGTGCAAGAATGAAAGAGTTCTTACAGAAATTTCTTTTCAAAAGGTTAAGTTGAAAGTGGAAAAAATGTCACTTTCACCTATTTATAACAATTTAAAGGGGAATTTAGGCCCAAGTTTGGCCATAGACCCAAAATGGAACGAAGGCCTATTTGCAGCGACCAGCTCATATCCTTAGCCAACAACCCATTAATGGCTCGTCGCCCAAGCAAGGGCATCACCACTGGCCGTAGGTAGATTTTCACCCCGATGGGTAAGATTTCCTTATTTTTCATGTTGTGGCATAATTTTCAATAAATTCACATAAAGTCACACAAACTCATGAATTTTTATACGCACTCAATTTCATTCAAATCATGCTTATTTTCACATGAGCACGCTTTTTTGGGATAATCACAAAACTTTTTACACTAACACTTTAAACGAAGACCTCTTTCATGTTAACAAAATTGCTTTTTGCAAGCTCATCCAAAGTGCTGTATTTCAAACTAAGCCGTCCCTAGTGGCACATCTAAATTGTCCCAAGTGGCGCATTTAAGCCATTCGGTATTTTAACAAAAATGGGTGCGACAAGTGTATTTGTTCTTCATTCATGATGAACAAAGGCTTTGAACCCAAATCTTAATTAAAACTTTAAATTTATTGCATTTAAGTTTCTATCTATTACTTTATGCACTTTTAATATTCTGTCTTTTAAATTCTCACACTTTTTCTCATTGTTTATTGTTCTTATTGTGTTAACCTATTAATTATTAATTTATGAACATAACATGCACCATATTGTCATTAATTGAATGATTATGTGTATTTGTGGACTTGTGTATGGATGTTATAACCTATGTATATTTGATCATTGTGTTTATTACGTTAAGCTCAATGGAAAGGACTTTAATGAGTCCTATTATTGCTTATTTGTAATAAATAAAGGAGATTTGGGAAATTTGGAAGGTTAAGGTAGATTGTTTAATTAGGAGATGGGATGTACTATTTTCTCCTCTCCCCCCTTCTTTGGATGGTTTGATTTATGTTTTGTGTATGAGATGATATGCATGATTTCCATGATTTCTTAAAATTACATCAAAACTTTTTTTTTACACCTTAATTTTAAGTTAATTCTATTGTTAATCATTGTCACAACAAGAAGGCCGGTTTAATCGGGCAGTTCGAGTGCCTAACACTTTTCCGATATCGTACCCAACTCCCTTACCAAGTCTTTAGTTTAAAACTGAGTTCATTGAATCTAAAAGATTGACTAATTCAAGAATTTTCCCTAAAGAGGGTGGCAGCTCTAAAATAAAACTCTTACTAAAGTAAGATTCCTTTTTTTCAAGGATCAATGAATGGGTCTAATAATGAAAACTGCTTTTCTTAAATAAAATCAATCAAGCCCATTCAATTTTTCTTTACGCAAAAAAATAGGATCCTCACCTGCATGAGGAGCTTATTGAATGTGTATAATCAAGCTTAAATCTTATTTAGATGCTGGGAGAGTTCTAATTGGGAAGAAATACAAAGTCTAAATAGTTTCCTATCTCTAGAAGATTTATTCCTCAATAAAGCTTCACTTTCCTAAACAAATTCAAACATATAAAGAGAAAGACTAGCTTTTCTTATCTTTTGTTCTATTATTCTCTAGATAGTTTCTCTCTCTTTAAGACTTCAAGTATTCAAGTTGGACTCAAGATCAAGGAAGTCACTCAAGTCAATCATTTACTAGTTTTTATTTCTAAACTCTCTTCTTGTTTATTATTCATTATGGAATTCTTTATAAGATTAATTGAGTTTTATTTAATCACTATGTCGAACTAAACTCTCATACTAGGGATTTGATGTAGCTTAATTTCTATTTCAATTCATAGTATTATATTTGATTTTCTTTTTTCAAAGTATATTTTATTATTAAACTTAATGCTTTTAGGTAGAGTTTCACATATGGATTGATTTTTTTTCATTAATCACTATCAAAAGAAGGGTTTTTGATATGAAATGTGTCATAAAATACATGAAAATAATAACTTGATGCGGAAGCTATATGGTTTCATTCATGGGGGTTTTCATAAGTTAATGACCTTAGATTATGAATTCATAAACAAACCATAAAACTTAATGATTTAATTCATGTTTGATTGCGCTATTGGAAGAGACATAATTAGACCGAGTTAAAATAGATAACAATACATCAGGAGAGCTTGTTAGTGATTTTAGTATTCTTGAACAATTAAATTGATTATTGAACTAATAAAATAAATTGGATAGAATTAAGTAAAGTCAAGATTTCTAATAGCTTTTAAATATTGATCTCTTTTCAACAATTATTTACTTATCTCACTCTCATTATTTTACATTATCTCTTTTATTTTTCAATCTATTCTCTTTATTGTCCTTTAAATAATAGTAGGTTAACACAATTTTGATAATTGGTATATAATCCTCATGGAAACGATACTCTACTCATTCTTTATTACTTGTTCCGATTTTATACAATTGCAAATTGGCCCTATCACTTATGATGGCTGGAAACTTTTGGATAATTGAGTGGTCTGGGTTTCCATGATAGATGGATGAACCTCATGATGGTCTATGTTATGGATGTTAGTTATCAAATTTTACTTAGTGTTAGGTAGGTCCAATTATTCTAAAGAGGGCTATTAGGCAGGGAGATCCCTTGTCTCTGTATCTTTTCATCTTGTGTGCTGAGGAGTTATCTATTTTATTTTCTGAGGCTAAGCATCGAGGTGAGATTCATAGGACTCAGATTGGCCTCGTTGTCTTAGAGTTTCACATCTTTTATTTGATGATGATTACTTATTTTCTTTAAATTTTAATAAAAGGGAGGGTCTTATAATAAAAAATATTTTGAGGGAGCATGAGTTAGCTTCTGGTCTATCTGTAAATTTTCAAAAGTTTGGAATTTTGTTTAGCCTAATTTCAATTCAATTTTGAGGTATAAAGTTTTAGAAGTTTCAGATGTTGATTCTCCTTTAGGTGGTGGAAAATATCTAGTGTTGCCTTCCATTATAGGACACAATAAGAAATAAAATTTTGGGTATTTAAAGAATATGTTATAACATAAAATAAATAGTTAGGCTAATAGATTTCTTTGTAGGATTAGTAGAAAGATTCTATTAAAACCAGTTACCCAAGCTTTGCCACCATGTTACATAAGTGTTTTGTTACCTTGAAATTCATGTCAATGTTCGCTAAAAGTTTTGAACAAGTTCTGGTGGGGTTATAAAAGAGTGGAAGGTAGAGAAATGCATTGGCTATCATGCGATTGTATGAGTTGTAGAAAAAAGGAAGGTAGGATAGGTCGTAGAGATTTACATAGCTTCAATATTGATATGCTAGGGAAACAAAGGTGTTGGTTGATGGCTAACAATACTTCTCTTCTTTTCGGGGTCCTTAAATCTAAATATTTTCACGATGGGGATTTTTTCAATGGCTTCTTCTAGTAGAAGCCCAAGATACATATAAAAGGGCTTTGTTCTCTAGAGAATATTGAAAATCGAAGGTGAATTGTGTATAGGGAATGGAGAGATTGTTTTTGCTCATACGAATCCTTGGATACCTAAAGAAGGGTCTTTTGTAGTTGATGATGGTTGTACTTATGTTGATACTTTGCTAAGATTTTGAGACCTATGCTCAGCGATAGAAGAGAATGGGATTTTCATAAGATTACTGAATTGTTTACAAATTGAGACATTAGAGCCATTCTAGGTATTCCCTTAAGTTTAAGAGACATTAATGATAGGCTAATATGAAACTTTGATAAGTGATTTTCTATACCGTGAAGAGAGCTTATTATTTATGTTAAAAGGCCTTTGGGAGGGATCGTAATAGAGTTGAGGATGACTTTTAGGCAAGAAATTGGTCATCAAATATTTCACATAATGCAAAATATTTTTTATGAAGGGCTTTAAGGATTATCCTACCTACCAAAGCTAGTCTTAGGAGAAGGGGTATGGATTGGAATGAGAATTGTAATTCTAATAGCTTTTTGAAGGATTTAGATCATGCTTTATTCCGATATATTAAAGCTAGTGGAATTTTGTATTGAAGTGGGATAAGATGTTATTTAACTAACAATAGCTTTCAAGTTTATTTCTTGCAGGTACTGTCTAATAATTCAAAGGAACAACTTGAAGAGTGTGCTATGTATGCTTTGAAAATTTGGAATTCTAGAAACTTCTTTATTTGGTGAGAAGTCTTGCAAAATGATGTTGAGATTCATGCTTATGTCCAATGTGATTTACATAAGTCACAAACCATTGTTGTTTGTCTCTTCCAATTGCATGGACTTGCATGTAACAATTCATCATGTTCTTAGTTTTGGAACACCTAATAGAAGGCCAATGGAGTTGATTGTCGATGAAGCATATTTTCCTAACTTGGTTACTCATATTATGTTGTAGTCATTGAAAATTTGGAGGCCATTTCTTTTAGCAATTACTAGTTTCTTTGATGGCCTTATGGACCCTATTATAGTGGAAGCTCAAGCATAATGGTGCTCTTTGCAGTAGTCAGAAGGACATTGGTTTTATATTAGTTCGATAATATTTATCGACTCTCAAAGTATTTTATTTGCTCTTCAATCCTTATATTATGATGACTCTACTTTAGGTTCAGTTATTATAGATTGCAAGACTATTATTTCTCATAGGCAAAATCTATATATTAAAAAATGGATTAGGAGGCAAGAAAATATGGTTACTCATTCTTTAACAAGAATATCTCATTCAAATGCTCACCTTAAAGTTTGGACCTTATTTCAACTTCTTTGTTAAAATTTTTTTGTTGTTTAATATATTTGAGTATTCTCTTTCAAAAAAACATCATGTTGGCTTAAGGTCGCATATCCTAAGACTTTGATAAATAACAAAATAAATAAATTTAATATTTTATTGTGTATTGTAAAGTCTTTCTTGCAAAATTTTTTATGATGGAGAAGTGAGGTTTTTGTTCCCATAACTCAAAGCGGATTATTGAAGACTTTGAAGATTAATTGAAGAATTGTTAGTTAGTAAGGTTAGTCTCTAAGGGTTATAAGAGCTAATGTAGGATAGAAAGATTTATATAGATTATAAGCATAAATTTTCATTTTTAAATCTTTCTTTTAAAATTTTATTTTAAATTTTTTGAGTGAAAATTTTGGAGGGAAAAGCATTTTTGATATTGGTGTTTCATGGAAATCAAAAGACAAGTAGGTATAGGTAAAAATATTTTTAAGGAAAAGTCAAATAAAAAAAGATTTCTGCAAAAGTTGTCCTATACTAATAAAAATATAATTTTCTAATATAAAGTTGATCAGTTTTTGCTAAACTACCTATCACCAAACTGGTTTTGTTAAACTCAGTACAAATATATAACTAACACCTTTTTGAGACTCTCTCAAGTCTTCCTTCTTTTAACCGTAAGTATCAGCAAGATATCATTCTCCAAAGATATTTTCATATTGGACTCTCTAATAAGAAGAATATGTTTCTAACTATAAAAGGCTTAGATCTTCTCTTCACCCTCTATTCCTTTTCTTCTCAATTCTTATTGAATACTTTTAAGATGAGAAAAAAAATTTGCAATGACTATTTTTGAAGAACAGCTCAACACTTACTTTTTACTCTAATCTTTTTTCTATTCTTTCATGCTTAACTTTCATTTTTCTCTATCTATATAGATTCATCCTAATATGTTGTAGGCTAGAGCTTATCGAATGAAAATCATTTGTGTATAATGTAACACCCAGAAGGACTAGACGATGAATACCACATTCGGTGCCGGAGCACCGTCTTACCTTACTTAATAATCTAAATTATATATTAGAAGTGGCTAAGTTTTTCATAAGCAGGCAAGAATTATTTTTTTATAAAATAATGTTTAAGAAAATTCCTATGAAAAATTCACAAGAGTTACTCTAAAAATCAACTTGCCATATAAAGAAAACATATACACTTCCAATATTTATTCCTCCAGACCCAAAAACTCCAAGTCAACACAATAAGTCACACAACACTTCTAAATACTCACATCCATCACTTAGGTTCTAACATAAAATTATATCATCCATTCAGCGAAATATTTATTAACAATCATACACCATAAATATAATAAGAAGTTATTATTTAATTAATCACAATCTTTATTAATTTACAATCCAATATTTACAACCTCAATATTTAACAATAATTTTATACATGCCAAAAATTGCATCTCAAAACTTATCCTACCCTAATCACAGTTGCTTCTCTAATGCTACGCCTCCGGTCTTCAGGTAGCATTCATCACTCACAACCTGTGCATGATGAAAATCAATACGCTGACTGAAAGACTTAGTGGTGCTAAATAATTATCGATAAAATGGCAAAAGATTGCCAAAATAACAAATCTCGTATATGATTTAAAATACTCAAATCAAATATATATTAAGTATCAAAGACGTACTAATCAAATTAAAATATTTCAAAAATCATAAAAAAGTTCATTCTTAAAAATTAGTTAATAAACTGACAAAAGTAAGAAAAATTCCACAAATATAAATATATCTCTGATTTCTTTATAACTAAATAAAATCACATTCTTAATTAAGGGCTCGTACATATACAGAGAGAAATATAAATAGATTCGATTTCTGAAACACATAATTGTAGGCCGTGAAAGCATCACCACATATCACATAATAATAAGCTCGTCCACCTATTCAAAAGGACTGATAACCCTAGCATATGATCATAGCTTTCACATAACATAATGGCTTGATAAGCCGAGCATGCTCACATATCGTAATTAACCTCATCTTACTACATTTTAATTGTGCATAGTAGAGCCCAAATCAAAACCATTCTTTTACAAATAATCTTATTACTTATACATAAGTCCTTTGCAAAATATCTCATAACTTAATACTTATTATTTCAAAATTACTTAACTTACAACTTGTAAATATTTATCAAATCTTTCTTATGTTCCAAATCAAAATCATGTCTCTTAAATACATATACATACATAACTTTAAATACTTAGAAATCAATGTTTAAAAAGACAAAAACATGTCTTACCACTTTAGGGTAGTTTGGCCTCTTTAGGTCTTCAAAAGGGGAAAGAATTTCCTTCTATAAAACACCATAATTCAAGCTAAAAGTTCTTAAACAAAACATTAAAACCATCACCTAAAAGCATTTAGTCTTAAAACTCATTTTTTCACTTTCAAACCTTTTTTAAGTTTTGGCAGAACTCTTAAACATTGAAATACAAGAAAGAGGTTTTAACCATCATTAATTTACTTATTAATAAACTCATTTAAGTGTAAATCAAACTTAGAAATCAAGGGAAGCATAGTGTCCTTCACCTAACCAAGGTTCGGCCACTCTTCCAAATTAAAAGGGAAAAGGTTTCTTTTGAAAATAACCACATTTATCTTAAGAAAAACCATTCAAGAACACATTAAAAACAAAAGAACACAAAAACATGAAATAAAACTAAGGGCTCTTCCTCCAAAGGAGGTTCGGCCTCTCCTGGATAAAAAGGGAGAGGGATGTTTCTCTTCCCATTCAAATATTCCTTCATGATTAGAAATCATAGAAAACCATATAAAAACAATCAAATGACCATTTCCCCAACACAATGCACAAAATCTTCAAAAATCATTCAAAACATAAAAATTGGTAATTTAAAGAAATGAAAGGAGAAGGAAGATATTAGTGCACTAACCTTCAAAACAAGCTTAAAGAAGCTTGGAGAGCCTCAATTCCTGGCTTTCTCCTTCCCTTTTGAAGAGAATTCTCCAACTTCTTCAAAGTAGGAAAAATGCACATTAAAATCAAAAATTAACAAAAGAAATAGATGGAGCATGACTTAATGCATCAATTACAAGTCTAAACTTTAAATTCTACTTAATAATTCACGAAACTTAAAAACCATAACTTACTTACTTTGGTAGTAACTCCAATTTTTTTAGCTTCTAATCACCAATTTCCACTTCTTCTATTTGTTCAATTACTAATATTTGATTTAATTCATGAAATTTGTGGTAGTTTAGAGGTAGAGAAAATGAGAGAAAACGGAGGAAAGGAGAGAGAGAAAATGGCGTGGAGAAGAGAGGAAGAAGATGAGTGTGGTGTTGATGGGTGGTAACTTTTGAGCAAAAAAGTAAATTTGGCTTCTTAGTTTTATGCCAAATGAGTGGCTATGATCAAATCTTTTGTATTCTCATCCAATGGTTCTAATTATTCATTGAATAATTTTCCTCTAATTATTATTTAACTCCACCATTAATTAAATTAATTTCACAAAAATTATTCCTCAATTATTTATTAACATACTACACTAGAAAACACTATTCATTTAATGCCTTAATTCTCCAAAAATATTAATGAAGTACTTTCTACCCACCAAAATCATGCAAACATGCTCCAAAAATATTAAATAGAACATTAGACATGCATAGTAATTTTTTCGGACCGAAATAATACTAAGTTCCGAACTAATGGTACTATTCACATACTGGTAAATTACTATTACCGACACTACAAAAGACACTGAAAAATGGATTGTTACATATAACTTAGGTATAAAACTAAATTGTAAGAGTTATTAAGCAACCTTCTCCTTGAGTGAGATTTCAATGTCTTGAACCTGAGTTTTCTATGATCTCCAAAATAGAAGAGCAGAAGTTAGCTTAACACACGCATGTTCTTATCTTGTATGAAATGATAAGTTGTTTGTATTTTTCTTAATCTGAATGTGTCAAAACTTTATCTTTATGGAAGGAATAGTTAGGTGGATTTCTACTCATGATTTTCTAAGCCTTATCTTGTTTCTAGCAGGAAAAAAAAATTAAAAATACACAACTATAATAAATGGACTTTTAGTTTACAAGTAACAGCACACTCCAACGAACAACTATTATAATAAACAAAAATTACAACTATATTCATTCAAACATTAAAAAAATAAATTTCAAATTCTAAAATAAGAAAACTAAAATATATTAAAGTAAAGTTGGTTTATCAAACAATTAGGTCGATTAATTTACAGTATATACTATTACAAAGTGAAAAGTAGAGGTAAACTATGTGAAAAATTAGTATTCATGAGATAAAAATATATGATATGGGTCGCACAATTATGCTAAAAGAATAGTTAGGACTAACCTTATATGTCTTTTGTGAATTTATTATATTCTTAATATATATATAGTGTCTAAATCTAGGCATGGGCATCGGTTCATTTTGAACTTGAACCGAACTGCGTTGTAAATGAATTAGAATCGAATCAGAACTGTCAGTTCAAAATTTTGAATCAGAACCGACAGTTTAAAGGCCGGTTAAAGTTGATAAATATTAAAATCTAAACTTAAACCAGTCCAGAACCGGCAATTAACCGACAGTTCCGATCCAATATCAACCATAAATTTTCTATTTTTATTTTCAAAATGATAATCACTTAGTCTATTCTATACACTTCTAAAGGTCTAAATAATATTTTAATACATGATACATTTTACTTAAGATTTTTTTTTTTTTTTTTGAAAATACACTTTACTTAAAAAGTTAAAAATTTAATCTAAAATTATGTTATTTCTTACTTTTTTTTTCTTTTAAATTGTTTACTTAGTTCAAAATTACATTGTTTGAAGCATTTTAAAATTTTCTAACAATTTATTTAATTAATAGCATTTAGACAAAATAAAATAATAATTTATTTGATTATTTTGTAAAATTAATTAATTTTATTTTTATATGAGTATAAACATTCTCAAATTTATTTAAAATAAAATTTACTAATATTTTTTAACTTCATTAATTTTTTTTGAAAGAAAGATGTAACATTAGAACCAAATTTAAAAAAAAAAAAAAATAATACATGTACTATCGGAAGCCATGATCAGAACCGTTAGTTCATTGAAACTGCACTAAAACTCGTCAGAATTAAAACTTGACTAAAATTGACAGTTTAAGAGCTGATTTAAATTTAATATTTTAAAATTTTTGAACCACCGTTTCCAATTCAATGAACCTGCCATACCTACTTAAATCTAAATATATGGTTACTTCCTTTTCTCTTGAACCTAATAGAGACATGAAGAATAGACACTAAATTTTCTCCCCATCCCACCTCCCATAATAAAGATCACAAGTCCTTAACGTAAATACTTTAAATTAAAATTCAAAATAGAGCATATTTCTTTGTCTTTCTAGTAATTTTCAGTTTGACAAATTGACAAAAGACATCTAAAGACAATTTCATAATATCTTTTCTTTTGATTTTTTTTTTTTCTTTTTTTTGAATGTGGTAAATTGACTTCATTGCTATGCATGTAGCCCTCCTCGTAATCGTAGTTGTTAATATATAAAATGTTTAGCTTCATGGAGATAAATTAAAGGTAGAATATTTAATTTGTCCCTTAAACAAAATTGTGATTTATAGTTTATTCGATTTCGATTATAATATATTAGGATTTTATTAAAAATTTTAAATCAATACAAATAATGTAGAGAGGTCAGAACCCTTTCCTGAAGATTAGACATAGAACAAACTATTATAACTAAAACATTATTCGTTAATCTAATAAGAAATTTTAATTGAAATTGGAAAGTGAAATTGAAAAAATTAATAGATCTTCAAAGTGGTTGGCTAAATAAACTCATTGAATCTTCCATACATGGCTTAATATCCATGAATTAGTTACTTATAGTTAACACAGAAGATTTGAACGTCTAAACCAATGGAAAAATAGGCAGCATTACTAGGCTCCATACTCCAAGTTCTAAAAGATAGAGATCATCCTGTATGTAAAAAATTTTCCACAAATCACACACCTATCTGAAAAAGCGAAACAAATGCAAAAAAATAAAATAAAAACTCCTCCACATAAGATGGAGATAAACTATGAAAAATAGAAAAAACATCAATAGCTTATATTTGTGTTAAATAGTCATAAATCTGTAACTTATTTAACAAAAAAATAAGAACTTTGTAACGAAATAAAAAATAATAGGGAGCGGCTGTCACACGAGACGAAAATCAGCCCCTCTCTGTATCTACATGCTTAATTATTGTGTTTCAATAAAGAAAAGGAAACAAAATTCCAAAGAAGAAGGAAGAGAGGAAGAAAGAAAGCAGTGCAATTTCCTTACTAGAACAATTTGATGTAGGTTACCAAATCAAAATAAATGACATGTCTCGGTTAAAAGAAAATCAAACCATTAATTTGTTTTCTTATTTGTCTCTCAAAAAAAAAAAAATGGACAACAAGAACTACAGCCCTTTGGGGACTATTTCTTGTCAATTAATTAAAATAAATAATTTATTAGTTTAATGACCAAAATCTATAAATTGACTTGACTTGACTTGAGCAAAAAGAAACGAGAATTAGGCAACCTAACAATGTCGTTTTGGTATAGAATGTTTGAATGTGTCCTAACCAACGTGCACGAGAAGGTGGGGCATTGCATGGATCACGGAGCTGTCATTATCAATTGTATTTTATTATTTTTTTTCTTCTTTTATTGGATATTTTAGGCATGTTATTTCCTTGTTTTACGCAAAATCAAATTATATGATTTTGAGATTGAGAAGTTATAAACTAGGGTTGTGCACATCGCACCAGACAGTAGAAATCTCTATCCATTTCCAAAAATTGTCCCAAATTTTTAGTCTTGATAGAAACTGATATTAATTTACCAGTCTCATTCCAAATTCTATCCGGAAAGCAATTATCGGATTGAACTAGTTCTTTGATTAAAACCAATCCATACCAACCCAAATTTCATACCATCTCGCCTCATTCCGAAAATCATATTCTCATTCCATTTGTTATGAATTTCAAATTATGTCCATGGAAATTATTTTATTTATTTATTTATTTATTTTATGATAATAATTATACCATTTTTAGATATTTGATCATTTGTAGTCATGGAAAATTGAAAATATTGATTCTTTTTCAAAAGAAAATATATTGACCCATTTGAAACCCAATGAGATTATTTCCATGACTAGTACAGACAAAACTTAACAACAAAATGGAAGATTATTTCTTAAATAATTATTTTATTGTTTATAACGAAAAAAAATTGCAATAAAGTGTTGATTCAATTATACATTTCAGCATTGTGAAAGAACGATGAGTAAAACTTGTGTACAACAAAAAAAAAATGTTTTAGGTCAAGTAGGGATTGAAATAATTTTCTATATTATTTTAATATAATTTTTTTACAAAATGTTAAAGGGATTTTTCATTCATGAAGTATATAAATTCACCTATAAACTTTGCAATTTTAATCTTGTAGCATCTTAAACTTTGTAAATGACATTTTATACATTTAAACTTCCAAATTTTGTTAACATTCCACACCTTCCCACACTAATAGGTTCTAAAATTTTAGCTTTCATATATAAAATATTAATTTGATGTGTAGTTAGCATAATTTTTAGGATAACAATTTCTAAAATTTTTAATTATTTAATAAGTATTTAATTGATATAATTTTATAAATTGATGTGTTCAATAAAATAATCCTGCAAGTTAAAATGCTTAATGAGTGTGATTTTATAAATTTTAGTATTTAATGGGTTAAAATAAAAATTGAGAGTGCCACAAAATTAAAGTAATAAAATTTATGGAATTAATTTATGTATTTGGTCTAATTTCATTGGTATATTATTATATTAAGAGCAAGGATGCATAATGCTCGTATAGTAAATTAAAGACATTTACTTTTAACCGTGTTTAATTTTTTATTCATCGTATGAAATGACAAATATATTTTCGCATCTTAAAAAATCTTGGCCTCCATCAATGAATACAATAACTTCTAAGAAAAATGCAACAAAAGTGTTATATCTTTGTTAATAAAATGTGGTCTGATGAATCTTCTCATTTGTATAGCAAAATTAGAGGTCTCGAATTTGAGTCTTCCAAACTACAAAAGTTTTCACAAATTTGATGAGTGTTTGCGCACAATTTATGATAATTGATTTAAATTTTACTAACGATTTAGCCTAATGATAAATACAAAATTAGCTATAGAAAAGAAAAGAGAATTTAAATTTAAAAAGTAAATATAGATTCAAACTTATTCATAAAAAATGGTTTAATACATAAATTCAAATTTTGTTATTTTAATTTTGTGACATCCTTAATATTTATTTTGACTTATCAAACACATCAATATATAAAATTATATATATTAAATATTTTAATTTTTAAATTTATTTTATTAAATACTTCAACTTGTTAAAATTAGATCAATTATACATTCATTAAAATAAAATTAATATTAGTGTCAAAACATGTCTAATATTATCAAAATTTATAAATTTAAGAGCACGATAGGTAATTCAGGTGTCACAAAATTAAAATGATAAATTTTAGATATTAATTTATATATGCAGCCTAAAAAAAATCTGCTTAATAATTAGAAGATAAATCGAAAATAGCCGAAAAGGTTAAAATAGAAAGAAAAAGAGAAAAAGAAAAAGGTTATATACACGGACTTCAATGGAAGGAGACCTGAGAACAAAGACCATCACTTTCCTTTTTCCTTTTCATTCTTCACTTTTGGCAGGCTTCAGAATGCATGCACAGGTGCTGTGTCACTGCCTTACAATTCTTACAATAACAAGACAAAAATCCACTACCAAAATGGCAGTGGTCTTTTAGTAATTTTGCATTTGATTGGTCAGAATTATATAAAGGGCGAAATTATTAAAAATTTAGAGAGAGAACAATTATGCAACACTCCAAGACCCCAACACGCCAAGACCCCATGCATGCACTGCTGACCCAAAATAAATAGGGGATATGCACCAACAAAATTATCGATTCAAGTCAAATCAATTTATACTTCCTTCCTCCTATTTTATTTATAAAATTTTACAAAATATATTTATTAAAATTTAATTAATAAAAATTATTTTTTTCTTTTCTTACCCTTAACTCATTAAAATATTAATAAAATTTTTCATTTAATAAATGATTTTCATGAAAAAAATAATTGTTTATATTAAAAATTTTATAAACATTTTGAGATATTAAAAAAATAATAAATAAACAAATAAAACGGAAAAAGTATTTAATTTAACTCCTAAAATAACCTTCTATGCTTGAATTTTCCTTTAAGAAGGTTTAAAGATGACTTGATATTATTTCTATTCTCTGCTGTTGTTATCTCATACTAAAAAGTTATTTTTTAGACTAGATGATAAAATTTTATATCTTGAAAGAAGGGTTGAAATGAGTGAAAATAAATTTTTTTGACTTTTTTATTTTGGTAATTTTTTCTTTAAAATGTTATATACAGTAAAGTAAAACTATTTTAATATATAATTTTCTTTAGTAATTTAAAAAATCAAAAATTAATAAATTAATAAACATAATCACTACTTTTCTATGGTTGTGGTTGTATTCGACAATAGCTCTGTGAGTAATTTTCTAAGTTTTAACCAGTCAAAATGTTAAACACTACTTAAAAAATTATTCGATAACATAGAATTTGCATTAACTTTTAGATATTAGAATAGTATTTTGTGAAAAAATAATTCATATAACATTTAGCTTTTAGCGTTTCGTGAAACGCTACTAAAACAGCTAACAGCTACCAATATAATTAATTTTTTTGAATAAAACCTATAAATAGTTTGTTTCTAATTTTTAAGTTAAATGATAAACGAAATAATTTGCACATACTTATGAAATTTCTTTTTTGCCATTTAATAATGTACTGTTCTTTCTTATGATTTGCGTTGCACATCAACTAAGTTCATTATATATTCATTTTTTACTCTTTTAATTTTTTTTCTATATGATATTAAAATATAAGTTTTTGTTTATATTAAAATAAATCCAATTGATTTCAATTAGGTGGTGATCTAGTTAGTTTTTTTATTTACATGAGGAATGAGAGATTTCAAGTTCGAGTCCTCTTAACCAACGTTGTTTTTACTAATTTGATGAGTCAAGTGATGGACTAACCCCTCTAAGTGCCTAAACAAAAAACCAAGTTATCACTCAATCCACGTCTCCTTTCCTTAACCCTACAATCAATACATATATACAAATATAACAAATAATAATAATACAATACAATATATGTATACAGCTATAACAAATAATAATAATAAAATTATTTTTTACTGTTACATGAAAGAAAAAAAAAAAGATGATCCGAATTAGTAATGATAATTACTTTGACTAGAGTAGCAATATTACTTATCGGTGCATTAGAAAAATAAATATATGCACATATATATATATTCTTGAAATTCCAAAAGGTGACCCAAAAATGAAATATATAATTCCAGTTCCTTTTTAATTTTCTAAACTTTATTTTTTTTTTCAAATCAAACAGACATAGGATATAAGAGAAAAAAAAAATCAAAACAAATTAAAAAAATTTAATCATCATGAGGCCATTTATTTATTGCAAGGGATATATAAATCTCTTAATAAATTAAAATGATAGTAGTTATAAATTAATTCAGTAATAAAAAAAATTATTATTAAGTACAAATTAATTCAATAGAAAAAAAATTATTATTATTAAAATAAAAGGAACAAAGACAAGTTTGATCCTTGAACTTGTTTAACAGAATAAAAAAGGACAGAATTGACCTTTTGGACAAATTTAGCCTTTAAACTTATTTAAAATGATTAAAAATATCATATTTCACCTTTTAGATTAATTAATCCTTGAACTTATTTAAAATAATTAAAAAGTCATATTTAATATTTTAACTTAATTTAACCTCTAATCTTTATTGTACTTACAATGTGAAAATCATTATATTGATATTTATTAAAACTGTAATTGGGTTTGAACTAATAATTTATTATGAAATTAATTAATTACAAAAATAGGAAAATGATATATGAAATATATTGTATTTCTCTTTACCTTAATCGATGGTTTTGAGTTTATCAATATATATTAATTTGAATAGTTTATAATTAACATCTATTATTAGGCTATCACTTATGAAATCTACGCATTTTTCATGTTAAACAAGTCAAAGTTATAATGCATATATATAAATTTATTATATTACAATAAATGATTTTTTATGAATTTTAAATTTATAATTTTGAAAAAAAGTTAATCTGAGCATTCTTAGTGTAAGATAAAAAGAGATAAAAGTCAATCATGTTAAATTAAATCAATTATTAATTTTAAAATAAAAATAAGTTCGAGAGTTAAATTGGCCAAAAAAGTAAAAGTGAAATTTGATCTTTTTAATTATTTCATAGAAGTTCAAGGGCTAAATTAGCCGAAAATGTTAAATTTGATATTTTTTTATCCTGCTAAACAAATTTAGATATCAAATTGACTTTTATTCCAAAATAAAACTCATTTCAAAATTCAACATATAATAAGAAACAAATTATATTAAAAAATTATCAATTTATATTTCAAAATCAACTCCTCCTTCAATTGAAAATGCTATAATTTAATGAAATTTAATATTGATGGACAAAAAAAAACTAAAGTCAAGTCACTAAATGGAAATTATAAAGAAAATCAAGCTATGATTCACTATTGATCAATTAATGAGTTTATTCAACTATTTTATTTCTTTACTAGTCTTTTTTATGATATGCATTTCACATTGACTGTACTCGTTATATATTCATTTTTTGTACTCTTTTAATTTTTTTATTTATATAATATTAAAACTTAAGTCTTTTTTAGATTAAAATAAATACAAGGTTAATTCGTATTACACTTTATCATACAAATTACTTGTGATATTATTTTTTATGTACTTAATTAAATTCAATTTTTATATAGTGAAGTGGTCTCAAACTGAATTGATAATAGTAATTATTTCGGCTACAGTAGCAGTATGCATATATATATAAATTCTAAAAATTTCAAAAGTGACCCAAAATAAAAATATATAGTTGTAAGTTTTTTTACATTTCACTAAACACTATTTTCTTTCAAATAAAAAAAAATTTAGGATATAAGAGAAAAAATACGAAGAAAATTAAAAATATTTAATCCTCAAAAGACAGTCTATTATTATAAGAGAAATATAAATTTTATACTAAATTAAAATGATAATATATAGTTACAAATTGTTCAATAATGAAAAAAAAAGAAAAAAATATTATTAAGAATAAAATTCTTTACAATACGTACTTAATAAAAATTTTTCAATATATGTAGATTATAAATATATCAATACAATATTATATATTTTTAAAATTAAAAATTTAAATTGTTCACAGATCACATACACATATATTTATTTTATTTAAAATATATTTTAAAAGTAAAAACTAAAATTTTCAAACTTCTAAGTATGTGTATTCTATTTTAAAAATTTATTTTTTAAAAAATATACCCAATGAGATCATAAATATATAGAAAAATTTTAATAAAAATAATTTTTTTCTCTTTTATTTATTCTATTTGGGAATTTATTTTTTAAAAATATATCTAATCAAATCATATAAATATAAAAAAATATTTTTTTTCTTTTTTTATTTCTCTTTGAAATAAAAATATTTTAAATCATAATTGAAATAGAATCAAATATTTATAAAATGAAATATAAAATGTTAAATGTAACACCCTAATTTTGAAAGAAAATATTAGATTCTAGATATTGTGTGAATTAAATAAATAAATAATTAAGGAGTATCTTATAAAATGTGTGACCTATTTAAAAATATTACTAGAAGCAAGAAAATAACATTTTGTGGAGAATATAGAAAATCCTAAAACTAATTAATGTATAATAACATAAATGCATATAAATATATTTTAATAAGAAAAATTTAAAAATTAAAGGAATAAAACTCTAAATCAATTAAGTTTGAGTAATAAAAATATGAAATGATCAAAAAGGCACCTAAACTACTACTTAACCAAAGTGATTAAATGGGATAAAAGAAAATTTTATTCATACAAGTGACAGCTTAATATTTGCACAGCACATTACATAATTCATTCTTCTAAATTATGAAAATAAGTGTACTGAAGAAGTAATTATTTTTTCACTTGTTTATATTTTCATTTCAGATGTAGTTTTTCCATTTCATTTTCTTTTCTCCATTAATTGTTAGAAGATAGCAAATAATCCAATCTCTAATTAATGAAAGGGAAACATGTGTATTTAAGAAGAGATTATATTTTCATTTATTCACACTTCCATTCAAATTTAATTTTCTCCCTTTCACATTTTTCTTTCAATCAATCTAATAATTATTAGAAATCAATCATCATAAAATACCAAGTGACTCATCATCTAAATTAAGAAAAAGGAAAGACAAGTGTATTAAAAAAAATACCACAATTTCTTTATTTCACATCTTCATTTCAAACTTAGTGTTCCCATTTCATTTATTTTTCTATAAATACCCTACTTTTCTAATATCATTTACTATAAAATATTAGAAATATATAAGTGTTCTAAGGAGGGATTAAGCCAACAAGTGATAGGAAGGAAGAGAAAATCATAAGGGAGAAAAGAAAGGTATGAAATTCAAAAATTATGTCTTAAATTTTAAATTATATTTTCTAAGTCTTAATCTTTATTTTAATGAATTAAAGTTTATAATTTATCTTTATAAACCTACTAAGTAACCATTCAATATGTAGAAATTATTTTGAATAGAAAGTAATTAAACATGTGAAAACTAGAAAAATTTTATTATTTTCCAAATTGTCTTAATGAGACTCTTTAAATTCAACTAATATGCTTTGTTCAAATAAATATATAAATGAATTTCAAAAATTATAAAATTTTGCAAAAAGATAACCTAAGATGTTAGTAAGGTTGTGCTAGAAGGAAAAGTCTAAATAATGAAGAAAATTGAAAATATTAATAAAATAAAGAAGACTACTCAATATTTTAAAGCCGAAAATTTTGGTTCAGTAATTAATTTATTTAAATAGGTTAATGAACTCCAAAATTCATGAAATTTAATATGAGAGTATTTTGAGATGTTAAGAACTACCTGATAAAATTTCAGAATAAATGGATCTGAGAAGATAAATATTTAATTAAATAAACAAATACTACTTATGTGCAGAAAATTCTATTTTTCATTAGATTTGCACTAAATTGAGAATATTAAAATATGAGTGACTTTTCTATGAATATGAGTATATAGTAAATGAATATAAAGTTTAATATTTATAATTTCTGTCCTTAAAAGTTCAGATTTTAAATTTAATGAATAAAAATATTAAGAAACCTTGAATGTCAATAAAGAACTAGAAGCAAACTAAAAGAGAAATATATGTTTAAATGTGAATATAGGTCGAGGATCATTACGAAATCATTTTGAAATATTAAGTGATTGAGAGAAATCAAATTCTCATTTTCAAAGTGAGTTATAGTGTGTAATCTTTCCTTATTATATTGGAACCTTTGATCAAATACATACCATTGTTGGTATTGAAACTATTTTGTTTATTGTAATATTGAAATTTTGAATTTTGAAACCTATGTAACCTTTATGCCTATTTTGTTTGTACCAAGCCATTTGTAAGTCAATATGACAGAATCTCAGTCTTGATGGGGGTTATACCATCAGGCTATGTGCACATAAAAATTTGTGATAAAAGGAAGAAGTTACTGTCTTAATATGTGAAATGTGTAATAGCATTGGAATATACATAGTAGTATGTTTTATTCAGTGTTATATATGTGATTATCTGTCATATTAGTGATATCTCATTTGTGATATTGATCCGAATATTGTGAATTCCTATTAATATTTCATTTGTGATATTAATCTGATCACTATGAAACCCTTTGATATCTCATTTGTGATATTAATCCAATTACTATGAATCCTTTCATACGAATTTATTTTTGATGAGCTGATAATAGTACCACCATCTGGTATTACTATAAATGTTGAGCCTTGAAATACTTATTTATTATACACACTACCTATATGACACTATAATCTCATTGAGTTGACAATTCATTCAAGCGTCTGTGGTTTCAGATAGAGGTGATCCTAGTCAATCAGCTTCTTGATTCTTTCTTCCAACAAAAAGCCTGTGATCAATGTAAATATTATTGTTAAATTACTAAAATTCTAGTTGCCTCATAGTATCTTTGTGGATGATATTAGTGTTGGTTGTGTGTAATCGTTATTGTAATATTGTTGAGAGAATAATATGTGTCTATACAGAATGTGAGGAAAAATATTTTCAGTGATCCGAGGAATTTAATAATTGATTGTGACCCACTTAAGCAAATATCCAAGATAAGTAATGTATGTATTGTAGGTTCTACGAGGTGTTCGGTGGCGTTAAGTCTATTTAGATCTTAGGACCGTCGCACCACTAAAATTTGGGGTGTGACATTAAATGTCCCCTAATCATATATATTTGTTGAAAATAAATTTAAAAAGAGATAAAATTTAATTTTTGAAATGCTTAATTATTTATGTGCATTTATTTAAAAATAATTTTTATAAATATATTCGGCCAATTTATAAAATATAATTTTTTAATTAGCTATGATTAAAGTTATTTTAGCATATTTTAAATTTTATTAAGGACACTATCGAAAATCTCATTATTTCCCTTATTTTCTCATTTATATATTGTACAGATTAATAAAAAAAGATTACATAAAAGAAATATTTTATTCTCTCCAAATACATCCTCAATATTTTTTATAACCATACGAAAAAAAAAATTTACAGCCATTTCCTAGTTTTTTTACTTGTTATTTTTGCTTATTTCTATTTTTTATATTAAATATTGATTACAATTTTTATCTTATATTATTTAAAATTTTATAATGTTAAAATAATATTTCAAAAATAATATAATCACATATATTTCTGATTAATTTATATCCACACACATTTCTATTTAATTTATATCGTCATTTATTTAAAATTCATTATAATTATATATACATAATTCTATAATATCACCTTAGAAATAATATTTCAGATATAACAACAATATATTATATATATTTTTAAAATTAAAAATTTTAACTATTTGTCATCCAACACACATATATTCATTTTATTTAAAAATAAATTTTTAAAGACTTAATTCACTTTTGAAAAAATATTTCCAATAAAATCACTCAATATATAAAGAAAAATATTAATAAAAAGAATATATTTTTTTAAATATTAACAAAAAAAATTTTTTAGCTCTCTCGTAAATAAAATATTATATATATTTTTTTATTTTAAAATTTTATTTTTTAAAATATATATTTAATAAAAAAGAATATTAATAAAAAATATATTTTTTATCTCCCATAAAAATTTTATAAATTATAATAAAATAGAATTAAATATTTAACAATAAATATATAAATTTTTAAATGTCTCATTATCATATATATTTATTAAAAAATAAATTAAAAAAGAGAAAATTTAAAATTTTTAAATACTTAATTATCTATATATATTTTATTTTAAAAAATAAGTATTATAAATTATATCAAATCAAATTTTCTAAATTTCATTAAAGGCGTTATCAAAAATCTCATTATTCTCCCCTCTCCCTCTGATTTCTACATTTATATATATTAGCTTTTTTTATAACGTGTCTTATAAATTGACCATGTTTATTGTATATTTGTACTCTTTTAATTTTTTTTATTTATATAATTTTAAAGCATAAGTTTTTGTTTATATTAAAATAAATACAATAGCTTAATTTGTATTGGACATTGTCTTACAAACTATTTATAATGTTACCTCTTATATATTTAATTTTATTTTTTATAATAAAGTAATTTCAAAATAAAATTCAATCTAATCCGTAAACCTAATTCTTCAATCTCTAATTTACAAATGTAGATTTTTAAAATCTCAATAAGTGCCTAAAAAGAAAAAAAAAATTAAGTTATCACTCAATCTCCAACCTCCTACCTTCAATCCCAAACTAATATTTATATACAACTATAATAAAAATTAATAATAAATTATTTTTTACTACTAGATAAGGAAAATAAATTAGCACATTATCTAAATTGATGATACTAATTATTTTAGCTGTATTGATAGTATTATTTTATCAATGTATTAGAGAAAATGAATACATGCACATATACAAACTCTTGAAACCTTAAAAGTGATCAAAAACAGAAATATATAGTTATAGTTTTTTTCAATTTTATAAATATTATTTTCTTCTAAGTAAAAAAAGATTAAAATATAATAGAAAAAATATTAAAAAAATTAAAAATATTTAATCGCCATCTATTTATTGCAATGAAGATATAAATTTTACTAAATTAATGTGATAGGAATTACAAATTAATTCAATAATGAAAAAAAAAATAAAAAATAAAATATTATTATTAAAAATAAAACTCTTTTTGAAACTCAACATATAATAAGAAATAAATTATATTTTAAAAAATTATCAATTTGAATTTTAAAATTCATCTCTTCTTTAATTAGAAATATTGTAATTTAATGAAATTTGATGTTAGATAGACAAAAAAAAGAAGATTATAGCCAAGTTAATAAATGAAAATTACGAAGTAAATAATGCTTTGATTTAATTTTGTTTCTCTAATTTTTTTTATGTTGTAAATTTAAAATAAAAAAATGAATAAGTTAATTAATTAATAAAAGAAGATTACATAAAAAAAACATTCTATTATCGATAATAAATAAACCTCATTTTTTCCTATAACCATATAGAAAAAAAGAGTATACTTTTTTCTTTTTTATTATCTATATGTATCTATTTAAAAAATAATTTTTAGAAATATATCCAATCAAATAATAAAATATAATTTTTTTTTTATCTTAACCACAAATATGTCGAGCCCACAAGGCTAAAACTAAATCTCGCTTGCACCAGATTAGTCCAAAAAGGAGAAAAATGCTCCCAAAATTGAACTCTCGATCTCACTTAAAGGAGAAGAGTGCCGAACTACTCACCCAAACACTTATTAATATAAAATATAATTTTTCAAATTGACTATAACTAAGATTATTTTAAGATATTAAAAAATTTATGAAGGAAGATATCGAAAATTTCATTATTCTCTCATATTTTATATTTATTAAAATTTATATATTGTATAGATAAATAATATGGATATATACACTACATCAAAATATCCTATGCATAGATTCATTTGTATGGACGTCTTAAATTGCAATTACATTATTTTGCTGCCATTTTTTTTATCTTTAGCAGTTGTTTACAGGGGGAGGTATAAACTATTGTCATACAATTTAAAGCCCAAATTTTAACTCGTTATCTGTGGAGGCGGCATAAACTGGTGCCCGGCTATTTGGCATAAATTTTTAGACCGTTGGACCAATGCCTTAAAATAATTTTATGTTTTAGTAATTATAAATTATTTTAGAGTCTGTTAAGGAAAAAGAACTCTTTTAGTAGTGTTTAACTATTAACCGTTTGATTAACTTTTCATGAAATATTAAAAGATAAACATCACATGCATTAATTTTTCATAAAATAATATCTTAATCTTTAAAAGTTAATTCAAATATTATATTATCGGATATTTTAAAAAAAAATATTTAGGATTTTGACAATTCTAAATGCTAAAAGCTATTTCAAAAACTATTATCGAAAATAGACAAAATTCACTATTTTGATAATTGTTAATTATTTTAATATCAACTAATTTTTTTAACAGCGTATAGCAATGTGAATAATATTTTATAACACTTTACAAATTAAATATTATATAAATTAATTTTTTATAAAATATATTTTAATTTTTAAAAATTAATTAATTCAAATGCTATGTGAATGAGCACCATAAAAAAACATCATTTAACTATCATCGGACAAAATCTTAACGTCTATGTTACTATACCTTTCAGGACAGAGTCGGTCAGTAGCTACCTATCGGTGTTTTGGGAATTTCCTTGGCAAGTCATTATCATGATTTAGTTGGCTAAGACAACTACTTTAAGAGACTTTTGGGTCCATTCCAGTAAATCTTTAATTAAGCACCATTAAGCCAGAGTTTAAAACCTTAATCAAAAGTTATTTGAACTCCACGACGCAATCATATGATGACACCTGGATCAATTGGATTTATACGTATAATATAGAGCGTGAGTTGCTTGTGGATTAAGAAATGTCGTTGAAATGATGGTTTGTGCTAAAGATACATATATAACGGCCAATTAATAGACAAGGAATGCTTTTTAAAGGGTTTTGATTGTAAGAGGGAGCAATTGGTAGGTGAAATTGGAGAAACTCAATTGTCCCTAATCATTATATTTAACAAATAAAAGGAAAAATGACTTGGAGCCCATTATTAGGGGAATCCCAAGAATTGTGGGGTACCCTAGCCAACTTAGAGTTTAATATTGTTAGGTTTAATTTATCCAAGTGAATCATTCAATAAAAGAAAAAAAAAAAAATTGTACCAAAATATAAAAGCTATACATGTCCCCATTTTTATTTTATGAATTTATCACTAGAAATCATAAATTTAGGACATGTAAACAAGGGAAATGTAACTTTTCGGGACAAGTGCGGAACATGCATGCGTTTGATTTTTATTATTATAAATTCTACTTCAAAAACATCGGCAAAATTTGAGGTTGGTCATTCCATAATTTATTTATTTATTTTTTTTAAATTTACCTTATACAATATAGAAACAATGACTTTTTCGATACTGCCCCCCCTAAGTTTTAAAAAAAATTTTCACCTCCTCTTATTATTTTTTTCTGATTCCGTCAACATTTGAAAATATACCTTTCAACTTCCCTTAGACAGTGAAAATAAATTTCTTATTAATTATGATGAATTTACCAATTTATCCTATTATAAATATTATTTTACATTATAGATATTATTATCTTCTTTTGTATCTGAGAATAATTTATTTTGTAAGAGGTTGACTTATATATTAAATCCATTCAAATTATACTTTTCAAAAAACAATTTACTTGAAGGTGTTAGACTCTTTTGAACCAAATAAGGTTTTATTTATAAACTGTCAAATGTGTGTGTTAGCAAAATATTATACGTTCAACGACAAATATCTTTTTTCTCATATTACATTAGTGTAATTTTTTATGGATAGATAAAGAAATTCAATTCTAAAATCTTAAAATGAGTTAACAGATTTATCTTAATAATATTAAATTAACATATTTTTTTATGTTGACAAAAAATCTCATTTGCGCTAAGATGTTTAAAAAATCAATTATATATATATATATATATATATTTCTTTTCCTTTTTTTTTTTTTTTGTATTAGGAGTAATGTTTGAATTTAAATTTATTGTTAAGTCATACATTCATTTACCATTAGACTATATTTTGGTTTGCGATTATATATATATCTTATCTATTTCTTGACCAAATAAAATTGTTAAGGGGGTCTCATGTATCCTACTGGCTTTCCACAACTTCAGTTTGTTTTTTTGTTATTCATTTGTCAAAGTCAATCTAATTTCTATTTGTTACCATCAAATATCAAATGTCAACAATATGTATAGAAAAACATCCAACTCATGAGTTCAACCCCATTAATGTTTTTTTTTTTTCTATATTGGGGATAACAATATATATAGAAAGACATTTTTTTCAAACTTTTCAGAAATGATACTTTTTGAGTTCAGTTTGAATTTACTTCACCTGCTCCTTTACTTTCTCTTAGGGAAAAAAATTTTTTGGCATAACTTTTATCAAGTTCAACATAAGTGAAAAGGCTATAATGCCCTTAAAAAGCTTTTTAACAATTTAAATATTTCTAATATCATATTAAGGCTCTGTTCGGCAATAGCGTTTGAGGAAAAATTTAGAAATTTAACTGTGTTAAAATACTATTTTTTATAAATTATATCATTTGATAAAATAGTATATAAAATAACTGTTAGTAGATAAGATAATATTTATTAAAATGTTAATCCATGTAAGGTTTAGCATTTCCATTTTTGATTAAATTTTTATTGACAATCATATCTTTAGTTAACTTATATTATCCTTAATTAATTTATATTAATATTAGTTTAAAGTCTTTTGCTATCGTATTGCAAGTTTGCAATTAAGTTAAAAAATATATTATTTTACACAAAAAATTTAAATAAAATAATTTAATAATAAATTAATAGAGAAATATACGAGGAAATTGTAGTATCATTTTAAAAATGATAATGATTTCAATTTATATAATTTGACCACACACTATAAGTTGACATTTTTTTTCTTTTTTATGATAAATTCACTGTTATAGTTACAAATTAAAATTCACACTCAATATTTAAATGTCTCTTTTTATTATTTTAAATTCAATATCTATTCAAATAACTATTTTTGCTGAACGCTTTTACTCTAACTAGATATATAAACAACCAACGGTTAAGATTTAATAGCTAACAATTATTAAAATAACTAACAGTTCGTAAAATCACTAACAACTATTAAAACAGCTAGTGTTGCGAAATAATCCCTAAAAGTGTAATTGTAAATGTGCACAAATTCTGCTAGATATAAGTTGTGTCATTTAAACAAACTCTTTTTTTTTTTTAACACATGTTGTCAATATAGATAAAATTAAGCATGAATATCATCAAATATTTTTATTCTATATAATGGAAAAACAAATATATTTGATATTTACGATAATAATAATAATAATAAATTTTCACCCATAATTTTATCATATCTAGTGAAATTTCAATTTAATAAAAAAAAAATCTTTTCCAACTTTCAAATTATATATGTATGTATATAATTATGGAAATGAAATAAATTAAGATAATTAATAAAATGCATGAAAATTCATATGTACTTGATAGATGATCCTACCTGATTACAAAACATATATATATATATATATATATATATATATATATATATATATATATATATATATATAATTAATGGGTTTGGCTTTAGTGTAATTAACACAACAAATTTGCCCGCTCTTTGATGTCCTTTTGTCAGTCTACAAGTCCTTATCTTCTTTTCAATTTCCCCACCTCCTTTTTTAATTTTTTCTTTCAGTCATAAAAAGCAATTATGGGATTTGGAACTGAATAGGGTTGCAATGCAACCTTTTTCTGCTCACTTTTTATCACTTTTATTTTATCTTGCAATAATCTTCAACATCTCCACATGGTAGGGTCCAAATTGTAGCTTGGATTGTGTTTAAAAAATGTCAATCATCATTGGTCGACACCCAATTTTTATCATGCAAAAGTTCTAAACCTATAAAAACTGGTAGTTTTGGAGAATTAAAGGTAGCCCCATGTCATATACATGCAAGCATTAGCATAAAACACATAATTTCAAATTCTCAAGAATCACTATACATTCTACTCCATTTTAAAAGACAAAATAATAAATTGGTCCTTGAATTATTATTAAATTAATATTTGAGGACTTTCATTTTTCAAAACTAACTATGAAATTCTTAAATTATATTTTTATTAATACTTTAGTCTCTCAGCCCAAATAAAAAGGACGAAAGTGTCACGTAAAATAATAAAAAAAAAAATCCAAAGTGTTAACAGGTACCATTAATTAGTGATACTATTATTTATTTGACCACAAGTTAGGGACCAATTTTTTAGTTAATTACCAGTTAAAATAGACTATGTGAGATGGAAGGACGACCAATATATTGACATAATCATAAATTAAGGACCCTATAATTAATTTTTAAAAATAGAAATTCGCTAATTTGACTTTATTACTTTTTCATTAAAACATCTAAGTCTAATTGACTTTATATCTTTCAATTTTAAATAATAGTCTTTTTTTTTTTCCTTTTTCAATTCCATGGTAGGGTATTTTCAACTTTTCCATTATTTTCCCAAAATTCCGCTAATTGTTACTTTCTTTTTTTTTTGGTAGTACGACCTAATAAGCTCAATAATGGCAGGATAGTAATTCCATTCTGTCTTAGATTAGAGAAGAGTGGTGGGGTTGTATAGGCTAAAGTACCGCAAAAAAAATAAACATGTCCATAAAGGATAGAGAGGGCCATGGGCCAACCATTCTTTATTCGGCCGAGAAATTTCTATTTGTGGATTGGCCTGTTTAAGTTTGTCATCTTCATGACTTGCTAAAATTATGATAAGGTAAATTGCTACTCAAATTGGTTGGCTGAAGATGTAGATGAATGTTTAAATTATATTTCTTTTTTATTTTTTAAATAATTAAATAATACTTAATAATGATATTAAAATAAAAATATCATCTAAAAAAAGATCTTTCAAATATAAAAATCTGAACCAAATAAATATATAAATAAAAATTAAAGTCCCGATTCAGAAATTATATTTTATCCATATTTGGAGCAATATCAAACATGTCCATAGATTTAATGTTTGTTATTTTAAGAATTAATTTAATCCTATCTAATTATTTTAATTGCAACGTTGAGATATCATATTTCTAAATCTATAAATGTGTCACTTACTATATATGAATATAATTTAATATTTAAAGGACATTTGAAATTTTAATTTTATTATTTTATATTTAGAAAAGGATGGAAATTTTTTTATTTGAAATCTCATCCTTAGATTGCAGTTAAGGGTTCAATTTACTATTGCTGTTCTCAAAATTTTGCAAATAACCATTCTAAAGGAATCTCACGCTCAAAGACTTAATTTATCCTATATATATATATATATATATATATATATATATATATATTATAATGTTGGAATATTTGCATGATAGGAATCTCATTTTGTCAACATAATTTGTAATTATCTTAGCCTTTGCTTTTACTTAATTTTTTAAAAGCTAGTGAAGACAGCAGAACTTTGTTGTTATCTTTAATTAATTCTTTCACTACAAGACAAATATTCAATTATCAAATTATTTAAATTGTCATATTGTGTAATCTAATGGTAATTTTCTCTTGTTTCCCTTAAAAATAAGAAAATCTCTTGATTGTGATTGACACTAAGGACATTTTCAATTCAAATTCTAAGATACTAGCTAATGTATATTAATAGTGGTGGATGCAAAAGTATATTAAGGTCATGTTCGGTAAAACTAATTATTCTAGTAATTATTAGCTGTTTAGTTGTTAAGTAGCCATTGAAAGTGAAATATTTAGTAAAATAATTGTTTGTTAGATAATTAAATTTAAAATGATAAAGGATATTGAAATATTCACTTAGAATTTTCACTTATAGCCATAGAATTAAACACATTATATATATATAAAAAATAATTTTACTAAATTTATATTTTCAAAATTTAAAGGAGCAAAACTTGAAAAGTTCACTATTTATAAAAAAAAAACTAAAAATTCTTAATATTTTAGGGGATCAACATTTTTAATTTTAGTATTTGCTTTGGTTCAAATGTAAATATATTGACAATTGTGAAGCCCCAACCCAAGCGCCTTATCCAATCCGCTAAAAAGGAATCGGAAAGCTCATATTGAGTTGAATTCACAATGTGAAAGCCTATTTAATCTAATTTCTTTCTTTGAAAAGGAGTTGCCAGTTATATTTTTTATTTTTACCCTAAGTTTGACTTGAGCATTAGTTCAAATGAATAAAATGCACTAATCATCGAAACCGAAGATGATTCAAGGACTGGATTTTTGATTTTAAAAACAATCAATTACTTGGCCTAAGTGTTAATGCTTCATCAAATGAAAAACAATTTAAAGATGAATAAATGCATGGCAATGATAATAGAGCAATTTAAAGTAAGCAATAAAAGAATAAAAAGGGAGTTTCATTTCTAACCTCATTTAGAGGATTTTAGAATAATCACACATCTCCCAATAATCACACATCTCCCAATAAAGTGAGGCGCAAAAAGAAAAAAAATAGAAAAACACTTTAGAATAAAAAAAAAATCATAATCATAAAATAGACCATATATAATCTAAAACCACATAATCTAATATTAAAATCCTAAAATGTTCCTACTTTACTTCATACTAATCAACATAATACTTCTCAAAGTGCATCAATCATCATGATCCAAATCAAGATAATCATCTTTTTCTCCATCATCTTCATCAATATCGTTATATTGATCATCCTCACTCCCAAAATCAATATTTTCATCTTTTACAATTCACCCTCAATATCAACATCTTCATCCTCATCTCTAAGTATGAAAGGAGTGTTTGTCTTAAATTTTGAAGATGTGTTTCCTTTTTCCCTTCATAATTGACTAGAAGTGGGTGTAGGTTGTGCAACACTTTTTTCCCTAATTGATCTAGTAAAATTGTCACTCTCTTCAACTCCAGTTGCTCTAGCAACCACGCTCCATGTGAGCGAATAATCTTCGAATACAAATTCATCTTCTTCCACTTGCTCTTCATTCATTCTACCCAACAACTATTCATTATTCTCATCTATATCTACTAAAGAAATGGGGTCAATGTGGTCATGCGAATCATATCAGTGTCTCAAGGCTCGATTATATTTGACAAATACCAAATAATTCAAGAGTTGTTGAGCTGGCCGAATTCTTTTCTTTGTATGAATCTGCAATGCATTGTAAATAATTGTAATAGATACTAAGAATTATTTATTTTCAACTTCCAAACAAGTTCATAAATAATATCTCATGATGAAATAATAAAAGTGGTGGAAGATTCATTTACGTACATGCTCAAATATGCTCCAATTACGCTCACAACCAAATGCACTACAAGTGAGACTTAACACTTTAATTGCAAACTTTTGCAATGTTGGAGTAGTAGATCCATAAGATTTCCACCATTTAGCTGTTTATCACGTGGTAAACAAAACATAATAACTCAGTCAATGAGATTTGTCAGCATGTCAATTAATTACTATAAGTGTGGATAATTTTACCTGTTGCTTTTGTCTTCCTATGTCTAATTGCCATTTCCATTCCAAACAAGTCTTCAACATTTTGATACAATGTCAATTCATCACTAATCTTGTCTTGATTTTTATTGTCTGCAACCAACCTTTGTATCGCTGCATACAACCCCTTTATAACCTCTACATCTTTAGTAATATTGGGGTTTGAATAAAAAAACTCTGGATTCAAGAAGTGCCCAGCTACATGCAAAGGGTGGTGCAATTGACATTCCCATCTCTTGTAAATGATATTGAATACTTCAGCATACTTTTCTTCTTTTTCATCAAATGCCTTTACAATAGCTTCCTTAGCCCTATCCATGGCTTCATATATGTATCCCATATGAGGTTTTTTCTCACCATCTACCAATCAAAGCACATGAACCAAAGGACCATATATTTTAAGAATATAAACAATGTTGCTCCAAAATGAAGCCATCAATATAATCTAGGTCACTTTCTTGCCTGCAGCTTCTTTTGACCATTTACTTGTAGTCCATTCTTCTAAAGTAAACATTTTTCTTAAATTGACCTTTTGCTTGTGAATTCATTCAAGAGTAAGAAAAACAGTAGCGAACCTAGTCATAGTAGGCCTAACAAGATCTCTCTATCGAGTGAAATGTCTCAACATATTTACCACACTAGGACACACATAGATGTAAGAATTTAGCGCAACGACTCTTTTAATTGTATTTATGATATTGGACATTTTAGCAATATCTTCCAACATCAAATCAACACAGGGGGCAGCACATGGAGTCTAATATAAATGTGATCTTTTAGCCATCAATAATTTTTTTGTTACATTTGAAATCAATGAAACAAATTCAGAATATAAAATTAAACAAAAAAAAAATATGTAAAGTGAAATGAAGTTAATGCAAGAATATTGTTAGAGGCATTATCAGTCACACTTGTACCACATTTGCCTCTCCAACACGCTCTACTATATTGTCGATCAATTCAAATATTTTTTCTCTGATTTTTGCATACTCAGATGGATCAATAGACTCATGAAATATGATCCTTTAGGAGAATTCACCAAAAACTTTATTAAAGTTCTAGCCCTTTTATCAGTCCAACCATCTCCCATGATCGTGCACACATTTTTAGCCCATTCCTCCTCGAAATACTTCAACATCTCTTTCACTTCGTCTACTTCTTTATTTAGGAGAGAAACTCATATCTCATGAAAGCTAGGTGGTTTCAATCTTAAACCAAACTGCCCAATGGATTCAATCATCATATTAAAGCTAGGATAATTAACAGCATTAAAAGGAATTGTTGCACCATACATCCATCTAGCTATGTCCCTACAAGCTTTTTCATGCAACTCTTTTTTGCACAACTCGTTTATAGTTGTTTGCTTTGACATTCTCTTTTGTTGAACCACCTTCTTTACATCAGGAGTGAAAAAAACATCCATTAGACCTTTTACTCTTGATTTTTTGTTATTTGATCCATCATATTGATAGATTTGTAGCTTGTCGATAATTTACTTCTTCGTAGAACATCATCTCCTCCTTCCTCTTCTTCACCAAAACCTTCCAAATCAGAATTTTCAATTCTATGAGCATTTGCATTGGCTTTCTTCCACATATCTCTTTCAATTCTTTCCGCACATATGGTGGACATTTAATACACATTTTAGTATTACGAAAACCACCAACCAAGTGTTGCTTGGCCCGATAAATGCCACCTTTTGTTTGTTCACAAAAATTGCATATGACATTACATGCGTTGGGCAGATTACCCAAATGCACATATTTCCATCCCGGGTCTTTTCTAGTATTTTCATATGTAGAAACACTACCATTAGAAGAAGAATCCATTCTGCATCATATAATATAAATGAACATTACACTTAATGAAGCTAAATAAATAATTCATGCATTTAAATTTATACTTAAAACTAAATAATTTGGCGAACAAACAACCTAAATTAAAATATTTTAATTAGTTTCTAATTGCTTTTCATTTAATAATAAAAGGTGAGCCAAAAATAACATATAGTATAAAGTACATCAAAATTTTTAATTAATTTAATTACATATATTGAAATTTTTTTTCTGCAAACTTTGTAATATATATTTTTAAAATATATATAAAATATGAACAAAAATATATAATATAAATAGAATTTTTATTGCTCATTTCTATTACATAAATACATACATAAATTAAAATATTTTAATTAGTTTTTAATTGCTATTATTAATAATAAAAAGTACGAAAAAAATAATTGAAATATAAAGTAAGCCAAATAATTTTGATTAATTTAATTACACATATAATATTTTTTTTGCAGATTTTGTATGACAATTTTAAAAATTAAGTAATTGATAAATTTTACAAAAAAATTGGGCAGCATAAGGGCATATAAATGGCTATATCAAAATTAAGAGAAGAAGAAAAAGGAAGGAAAAAGAAAACATGGGCTATAAAGAGGAAGGGAAAAAAAAAGAAAAAATGACTGAACACTTACCTGTATAGATTGAAAGTGAAGCTCTAAAGAAACTGGTGTTGCGTAGTGCTTCTGCGTTGGTGTTTTTGCGTTGGTGTCTCTTCCTTATTCTGCATTTGTGTTTCTGGCGTTGCGTATTGCTTCTCATCTTTTTTTTTTTTTTTAATCCTAGACTAAAAAGTGGTCGCTGGGTCTTAACAAAGTAGATCCTACAGCTCAAGATCATCAATCTTTTCAAAAACTCTAAAAAAAACTCACCTACACACTACATAGCAAGAGGCGCGCCTCTCCTTGTGCCTCACACAAGCAGAAAGGCGGGCGCCTTTACGCCTCAGGCGTCCCTTTTTCTAAGTCGCCCGCCTTTGCCACCAAGAGGCTCAAGCCTCTACGCCTTGCGTAAGGCATGCCTTTAATAACATTGTGCATATATTGGGTCTTTTTCTTTTAATATTATTGATAAATTATTTAAGTCAATTATCATGGACAGTTCCAACTCATCAATCCAAAAATAATTACTTAACATTTAAATTATGCTCTCTCCCTATATATATAATGTTTTTAGTTTGGTCTTAAGTCTGAACAACTATAATTTCACAATTTTATTTTTCTTTATATTATTTTTTATACTTAGCCTGTTTATGATTGATAGTAAAAGAAAAGAAAAACCTATCATTGTGAATACTGTTTTTCACACCCTCATATTAAATAAAGTCAATCATAAAAGGCGTGGTTCAAACGATAGCCAATCGGTCCAAAAAAAATAGTGCAAAACAAATAGGAAAATGACTTTGACTCAACCATAATTCTCTACAATGTGAGATTTTTGAGACAAGGCTGATAACATTGGAAACTAGATTGAAAGAGCTTTCAACGGTAATTTACGGGCCAAAATCAAAGTTGAAATGGGCTTTGAATTGGTCAAACCAGTCAGAAAGGACCAAATCAAATCAAAATTACAATACTAGAGGTGCTAGCCAAGCCTAGCTAACTGCCATCAAGGGCCAGCCACCGGCTATGGCCGTCTCCGGCTAGACAGGCTTTGCCATAAGCCAACCCGCCAACAATGCAATTTTGGACCCTAATCCAATATTGCCTAATTTTGGATGCCCCGTTACCTCATAAGCTTATAAATACCCCTAAAATCTCATTCAACACACAACAACTTTCAAAAAAGATTTAGAGTAATATAAGCAACTTATTTAAAGTCATTTGCTCATACAAGTCTTTTAGCCAAGTGTGGATTTTCACTTAAGTGAAAAACCACAATTGTTAGGGTCTTCATACTCATTTTTAGAAGTTCGCCAAGGCCAAGTTGAAGATTTTGGACACTTGCTGCCTAAAACACACTACAACAGGTAAGAACCATGACCATTTTAATTTTGATGCTTTAATTTAATTAGTTTAGATTTAATATTTAATTAGGTTAGTTTAATTAAATGCCTAGTTTAGTTTAATTTAATTTAATGTGTAGTTTAGTTTAATTTAATTAAATACCTAATTTAATTTAATCAAATGCCTAGTTAGAATTAATTAGCTTAGATTTAAAAACATAATTTATAAATGAAGTCCATAATCTTCTGTAAATACCAATTTAATTTAATTAAATGCTTAATTTAATTTAATTTAATTTAATCAAATGCCTAGTTAGAATTAATTAGCTTAGATTTAAATACATAATTTATTCTAGTTATAAATAAATTAAATAAATTGCATGATCACCAAAAATTAATTAATTTGGTACATAGTTAATTTTAATTAATTGTATAAAATTAATTAGATTAATTTAGCGCTTAAATTATATAATTGCATTATCATTTAGAATTAGTCAATTAGCATAGAATTAATTAATTAAACTATAATTAACTACATGATTAACTTAGATTTAATTAAGTTGCATGATCACTTAGCTCATGATTAATTAATTATCTTTTTTACTTAGGAAATAAATAGTGACATGATTAATTAGGCCTTTTTGAATTCAATTAAATTAAATGCATGTTTGGCTTAGTTTAAATAAATACTTTAATACTTAGAATGTTTAAATTGGCATTTCCTACTTTAGGTTAGAGACTTTGAATTATTTTTCTTGAATTTAAATAATTTAGAGACCATACCTGTGCCTCAACACTTTGTTGAGTATGACTTTAAGCACTTCATATTTATTGCATTTTATTGTAATTATCTTCAGTGTTAGACTCTAACTTTTTGAATGGTATGAACACGATTTAGATGAATGGATATGAATTGTTTGTTTTCTTTGCCTCGTTATGCACACTACCATATCATTTTCTTCTTGAAGCTTTTGACAATAAAATGCTAAATGAACCATTTCTACACGATTAAGCAATTAAAGCCTCTTTTTCAAAACTTTTGATGATTAAAACCGAATGAACTATTTTTCAATCAAATTGGCAACTAAAGCCACATTTCACAAACTTGGTGGCTAAGCCACTTTTTCACATCCATGGCGATTAAAATCAAAACACTTCCACTTTTCAATCAAATTGGTGACTAAAGCCACATTTTCTCAAACTTGGCGACTAAAGCCACTGTTCATTCAATTTCATGACTAAAGCCACTATTTCACTCAAAATGGCAACTAAAGTCAACTTTTCACAAAACACACACACATAGATATTTTTCATAATTAAAATTCTCATTTCACAATGAGAAGAACTGCTTGGTTCTGATTCCTATTCAATGAGATAAGCAAGCAAACTCAACTACTAAAACTCGAGTTGCGAACTAAAAATCCACAAAATCATTTTCCCCATTTATTTTTCATGCTTCATTCGAATTTATTTGTTTCTTTCAATTAGGAGACTCGTGATTGTCCTAGAATCCTCGTAAGGAGTAAGAGGCAATACTCCTTTTGATGTCTTGCTTTTATTTATTTGATTTTATGAGTGTTTACTTTATTTTAATTTGAAAAAATGTGTAATGATCTTATAATCCCCTCAAAGGGGCTAGAGATGATATTCCCTATAATTAGCACTATTCATTAAAATATTATCTAAGGCGCACGCTGTAACAATCTATTTTTCAGTGTTTTTTCAGTGTCGGTAACAGTAGTTCATCGGTCTGTGAATAGTACCATCGGTCCGGGATTTGATATTATTTCGGCCTGAAAAAATTACTATGCATGTCCAATATTTCATTTAATATTTCTTGAGCATGTTTGCATGATTTAGGTGGGTAGAAAATATTTCAAGAATATTTTTGGAGAATTAAGGTATTTAATAAATAGTGTTTTCTAGTGTAGTATGTTAAGAAATAATTGAGAAATTATTTTTATGGAGTTAATATAATAAATTGGTGGAGTTAAATACCAATTAGAGGAGAATTATTTGGTGAATATTTGGAGCCCTTAGATGAGAATACTAGAGACTTGATCTCAGCCATCCATTTGACATAAAATTGAGAAGTCAAGTTTGACTTTGCCACTTAAAGTGGACAACTCATCAATACTATTCATTCATCTCCACCTCTTTTACTCCATCTTCTTCTTCTTCTTCTTTTTCTCCATTTTCGTCAATTTTTTTACCTCTAAACTGCCTTAAATTTGATGAATTAAACCAAAGATTGGTGATTTAGCTTGAAGGAATGAGTAAGAGAAGTAGTTTTCGGAGTCCATAAGCTTAAGAATTGGAGTTTCTATAAAACACAAGTTGTGGTTTTTAGATTTTGTGAATTAATAAGTGGAATTCATGGTTTAGACATGTAATTGATGCATTAAATCATACTCCGTCTTTTTTTTTTTTTGTTAATTTTTTATTCTTATATGAATTTTTTCTACTTTGAAGAAGTTGGAGGACTCTCTTCCAAAGGGAAGGAGAAAGTCAAGGATTGAGGCTTTCCAAGCTTCTTAAAACTTGTGTAAGAGGTTAGTGCAATAATATTACACTATCCCTTTTATTTTCTTTAAGTTTCCAATTTTTGGGTTTTAAGCAAATTTTGAAGATTTTGTGTTTTTGTTAGGGAATTGGTTAATTGATTATTTTTATATGATTTTCCATGATTCCTAAGCATGATGAAATGCTTGAATGAGATGAGGAACATCTCCTTTTCCTTTCCCTATGAATGGCCGAACCTCCTTAGGAAGAAGGACTTTGAATTTCCTTTGATTTTCATGCTTGATTTGGACTTTAATGTTCTAATTGATAAGTAAATTAATAATGGTTAAAACTTCTTGCTTGAATTTCAATGTTTAAGAACTTTTCCAAGACTTAAAGAAAGTTTGAATATGTAAAATATGAGTTTTAAGACTAAATGTATTTAAGTAAAGGATTTAATGTTTTAATTAAGCCTTTTAAGCTTGAAATGTGGTACTTGGTGGAAGGGAAACACCTTCCCCTTTGTTGACACAAAGAGGTCGGACCTCCTTAGGGTGGTAAGACATGTTTTTGCTTTTTTAAATGATGGTTTCTAAGTATTTTAAACTATATATATATATATGTATGTGTTATGAAAGTATGATTTTTGTTTGAAATATAAGTGGGTTTGATGGACTTTTACAAGTTGTAAGTTAAGAAAATTTGAAGTAAAAATAATTAAGTTATGAAAGTTTTGTTAAGAAATGAGTTATAGAAAATACGATGATTTATGAAGACATAATATGATTTGGGCTCTTGTGTACTTGGTTGAAATGTGATATGATATGATTTATTCATGTAAGATGAGCATGCTCGGCTTTAATGCCATTATGATATGATATGAGCTATGATCATATGCTAGGCTTATCAGGCCTTATGTTTAAGTGGACGCGCTTATTATGTATAAGTAGGTTTTAATACCTTTAAGTTATGGTTGGCGACCTAAGGCCAAACATGTTATGATACAGAATCAAATCTATTATTGTTTCTCCTAGTATGTTTAAGCCCCAAGATATAATGAAAGTAATGAAACACATGTTTTAGATGCTAAAAATACTATTGCTATGTTTTAATTGAAAGTATGGAAATGTATTTTGGATGAACATTTTGTATATATTTATAGCTTTATTTACTTATGGTTGAGTTTTGATATGACTTATGTTTTAAGTACTTTTAATATAATTGAAATTTTATGATTTATTTCTAAGTACTTTATATGAAATATGCTCAAGTATTTTATTTAGCACCACTGAATGGTATACTCAGTGCGTTGATTTTTGTCACGCGTAAAATTAGAGCAGTGGGTGCTACCTGAAGATCAAGATATAGTATCAGAGAAGAAACTCTATTCTTGGGTAGGACATGTATTAAGACATAACTATGCATGTATGTAAATATTGTAAAAAGATTGAGATTGTATATATTAAGTTTGTAATTGAATGAGATTTGTGATTAATTAAGATGTAATATCTTTATGTGAATTTGAAGTGTATAGTTAATAGTAATTAATTCATGAATGAATGGTAATATAATATGATAGAACCTTGTTGATTGTTGTGAGTATTTAGAAGTGTTGTGTAATTTATTGTGTTGATTTGGAGTTTTGAAGGTTTTGAGGAATAAATATTGAAAGTGTATCTATTTTCTTTGTGTGCAATTTGATTTTTAAGGGAAACTCTTGCGAATTTTTCATAGGAATTTCCTTAAACCTTGTTTTAAAAAAAATATTACTTCCCTCCTTATGGAAACCTAACTACCTCTAATATATGCGGTGGGTTTTTCTAAAATTAAATTTGGTTTTTCTAATGATAATCCCTCTTTGAAAATCAGTCCCATAAAGCTTGATGCCACTAATTTCCTTGCTTGGTCAAGATCTTGTCTCTTATCTATTAAAGCTAAAGAGACCACTAGGATACCTTATTGGAACTAAAACCCAACCTGAATTAGCCACTACCACCTTCGATAAATGGGATTATGAAAATTCTCTTCTTATGTCTTGGCTTATTAATTCCATGCAACCTCTAATTTCGAACGGGTATTTGATATTGGATATTGTAAAAAAATTTTGGAGTACTAGTTTTCAAACTTATTCTCAACATGTGAATAATGCACAAGTATATGAACTTCGGAATAAAGTTCAAGGAACAAATCTAGGTTAGATGACAATTAATCAGTATTATGCTGAATTGAATAGTTTATAACAAAAACTTAATTACTATGAAGATTATCATCCCAAATGTGAGGCTGATGTGGTAGGATATTAGAGCAAAGTTGAGAAGGGGCAAATATATGATTTTCTTCTAGGTTTGAATAATGAATATGATCCGATACATATTCAAATCTTCAAAAAATACCATATACCTTTGTTGCAGCCGACATATTCCTATGTTCAATAAGAAAAAAGCCGAAGGATTATCATGCTTACTACTGCTTTTATTAAGAAATTCGGACTTCATGCTTCTCAACCTGCACAAAGTACCTAGATTTCTTTAAATAAAGACCAATTAGTGTGTGATTATTGTGGAAAGCCAAGACATACTAAAGAATCTTGTTGAAAATTGCATGGATGATAAACAGGGGTTATGGCCGTAAAAGGATGGATTCCCCTAGACTTGTTACACACTAAGTTGAAGTAGTAGTAGTACCTAAAGCGTCATTCGCTGGGAGTTTCACTACTGAAGATGTACAATCACTGAAGTGTCTTTTGTCAAAGTTTGAGTCTTCATACACCTCCACTGCTTCTTTAAATTTTGTGCAATCAGGTATGACCTTTCTTGCTAATTCTATTGATGATGATTCATGGGTTATAAATTCATGAGCAAACAAATATATGACAGGCTCTTCTAATAAATCATAACCTATTCATCTTCTTTTGGCAAAGAAACTATTCGAATTGCTAATGGTTCTTTTACATCTATTGCTGGCACAGGTTCTATTAAGTACATATCCACTATTGATTTAACTTCTATCCTTCACATACCCAATTTTCCTATAAACCTTTTATCTGTAGTGACTTTGTGCTCATTGTTCGAAGCTCATTTCAACTTCGATTTTGGCCTAATATATTATTGGAAATATGATATATCATTGGGTGAAAAATGGTGCAAAGTGGGTGTTCTTTGATCAAATTTTTTATCAGGGATTAGCTAGAGGCAGACAGCTAGGATTGGCCAAAAGCGAATAACTAGGGTTGGCCAGTGGCCAAGGCTAGCTAGCCGGTAATCAAACCCCCGGTTAGTCAACAAGATTAGTTTCGTTCAATTTTTTATTTGGATTATTTGAGGCCTGATTTAGTTTGAATTTTCACTTGTAATATATCGTTGAAAATCTCTAAATTTCTAGTCTCTAATCCAACTCGAATCACCTAAAAATTATATCTATAGCTCAAGATATGATCGAACGAGTGGGGACATGTCACTTTTTGAGTGCTTTTCATATGCAGTGAATTTGTGCTCATTGTTCAAAGTTGATTTTAACTTCGATTTTGACCCATAATATATTAGACATATATTTTTATCTAATTTCCAATGGTGTAAATTTTATCCTAAAATTATTTCTTGGGAAAAAGTTATGGCCAAAAGAGTGAGCAAAGATCATCTTTATTTACTAGGTTGACCTCCAATTTTTGACTGATTTGCTATCAGTTTGAACACCTTTTGTGATCAATTTTCTTTGATATCAAGGTATGGAAAATACATGCTCACACTTGTATAAATTTTATTGTCCATTTGGGTGACTAAGTAAAAGATAAGATTCTCTTAGCCTAATTTATCATTTCGGCTGCTAACTCGGTATCATACACTTAATTGCAAATTCTTTTTGAGTCTAAAAGCTCAATTGTAAATATTTTTTAAGTTCAAATGCCAAAATAGAATATTTTAAAAAGTTAAGATGCCAAAATATAATTAATCTAAACAAAATGACCACAAAAAATTTTTAAAGTATTATTATTTACCTTCAAGAAGTTAATGAGTCCAAATAGAATATAAATATAAATTAGTTATCAGCTTATATTACAAAAAATCCAAATCATAACTGTTTGAATCAACAACTGATTGCGACCTATATCATTTATTAGTTCATTATATCTACAATTTACCTTATATATACAAAATAGCTGTTGGATACAAATCAACTCAACTAAACATTCTCTAATTATATAGTTGATTAATGTTTATTTTATCCTTCAATACAATAAAGAAAAAAAAAGGATCCATAAATAATGCTTTCACTTCTAAGTTCGTTAATCGTAATTTTAAGTAGAAAGTAACGGAATATTAAATAAATAAAAAATAATCATAAAATATATTTGTGATTATTTATTTTTTTTAAATTTATAATTATATGATGTGTTAAAATATTATATTATTTTAATAGGTTTGAAAGCGAATAATACTATTCTCATTATGAAAAATTATATTATTGTTCAATCTGAAATTAGTTAGGTCTGTTGAACTTGTATTTATTAGAATTGCTTGAAATATATTGAGTTAACGGGTGGTAGACCTATTAGTTCGCATAGAAGAGAGCGAGAATAAGATATAGACAAAAGGGGAAAAAGGGTAAGAGAAACATGAATAAAATTTAAAGAATTAGAAGTTTGGAGAAAAGAAAGGAAATAGAGAGAAGAAAAAAAGAGGATGAGAAACAAAGTAAATGCTTAGCTCATTCTAAGTTAGTTGTATGAGATTATTAGCATTTACAATAGCGTCAACTGTATTTTATATGAATTTAAGGAATGTATTCTAAGAAAAATGAATATTCTAGAATATCTACCATCCAATTCTAGTTATACAATTTGTGCGATTTTAATAGTATTTACAGTTTTGTACGTTATTTACAAGTGTAGACGTCTAGGCCCAAGTAACTATTTTGGCAAAATTATTCATTAATCCTTTTTGGGCCTAAATATGTCTTCTCTAAAATGGACCGGGAATTTTTAGGCCCACGTTAACAATTACCTTCAGTTTTTTTTTTTTGAGAAAACAATTACCTTAAGTTTTTAAAATATATAAAATAATGAAACTAATTAATTAATTAATAACTGCCAATTAAATCTATATTATTTTCCTACAAAAATAAAATCTATAAAAATTAGAAAACATTATCGAAAAATGATTTACTTCAAAATGGCCCAAATACAAAAGTCATTGAATATTTCTCTTTTACCCTTGTTTCACAATTTTAAAGGAAATAGGAGATTAACATATATAACTAAAATTAATCAAAAAATTTATTTTCTATCCTTTAAACCCTAATTTGAAGGCTAACAACAAATTAATACTCCATTTGTTTCCATAAAATAACTTGTAGAAAGATATTTTCCAAAATACTTATTTTCCTTTGTTTGGTTATAATATTAAACATTAATTTAAAATATTAGAGTTTCTATTTCATAAGATCATAAAAAATATTAATAATAATAGAGATTTTATGATTTTAAAATTTATTGTTAAATATAAGAAGAATGCGAAAAAAATATAAATTATAAAAACTGTCGATGATAATAGAGGGTAACAGTGATTACGATAGTTAATAAATTAAAAAAATATAGATATATAAGATTTGTCAATATTCAGAAAATATTTTAATCTTTTGAAAATGAGAAGTCATTTTCCTTAAAAAATGACTTAATTTGTCTTTTTACGAGAAAAATATTTTTTATTGATTTATTTTTATGAATACCCCAAATAACGAAAAATTATGAAAAATATTTTTCTATAAGTTATTTTATTGGAGCCTTAACTTTTAATTAACTTCCATTTACGTTATAGTGAAACTCAAAGTTAAGATTGATAGGTCATGGTGTAAGCTACTCTTATGAGCTTCCAAGCATTACATTGGCTTTCTCTTCAAGTGTTTGAGAAGGTGTAATAATTAACATTATCTTCCAAGGAATGCATGCCTTATCCAACAGCTAGCATTCCGATAGTTTCCGATCTCCGCTGATTAAGCAACCACTTTATAATCATTTGACTTTAGATTAATCTTCGTTTACACTTTTTTAAGATTAAATCTCTGCTAAATACATAATAATTTAACACCGAATTTAAATAAAAAGAATCTCATAGTATTCATTAATTTTAAAATCCACTTTGTAGCATTTGGAATATTGCTTTTTATAATAATTTCATATTTTATTAATAAGGGAAATATTTAAGATTTTTTATTTATATATATAAAATATTAATATGATATCACAATATGTGATTAATATGACTTGAAATAATATTTTTCATATTTTTAATTATCTAGTAAGTGTTTAATTAATATAATTTTAGGAGTTTAGGTGTTTCAATATAAGTAAATTTGATAAGTTTAGGTGTTCAATTTTTCTTTCTTCATCTATCTCATTAATTTGATAATCGGATTTTGCAATTTTGTTGAATTAAATTTATTGATAGATTGTTAGTAATAGATAAAATAAAAGAACACATCAAGTCATAGCGACTTGATGATGACACAAAAATTGGTCATCCATTTATGACATAAAAATAAAGATGATGTGTTATAAGTTGATACAGCCGTTAGGTGACTGACTTGTTTATTTAAGGATATATATAAACACTAACTAAAATCCCATCTAAACTTTATTATTGCATTAAGCTTCTTTATTTCAGCTGAGTCTTGAAGAATCTATATATTTTTTATATAGAAATTTATTTTTAAATATAATTTAAATTAAATAAGTTAAAATATAAAAATATCATAAATAAGTTAACTGGGTCGTTTATAGGTCAACAAGATTCACTTAATTTGCTTATAATATTAGACGGGTTACACGGGTTATATATAAGTCAACACGATCCAATTAACCTGTTTATGACATTAGGTGGATTATACATATCGTGTTCGTATTGATAAATTTGATATGATTATTAAATGAATTGTGTTTATATTGAGTCTAATCATATTTCATATTAGGTGAATTCGTGTCGAATTCAACGCGCTAGTCTATTTTGACACTCCTAATATTTTGCTATGTTTAAATGATGTTATAAAAAATTATTCTATCTTTTAATATTGTTCCACAGATCGCGTAAATTCTAACGTTAGTATTTTTATAAACCCATGAATATAATAGTTTAAAATATTATTTTTTTATATGAAAAGATTATATTATATTTTTGTAAATCTTATTTTTGAAAAATTACAAAAAGTATTCTAACTTTTTTTGGATTAAATTTCATAAGTTAATTCAAAGTTTCTTTAATTTTTGATTATTTTACACTTTTTATGGGTTGTTTTGGCACATGTTTTTAAAACTGGACCATAATTTTTGATTAATTCAAATTAATATGTATAATAGGTAATAACTTATCTGATCATATCAGCAAATCGTATTCAATATGGTGACGGGTGAATTTCATAGATTTGGACAAATCTAAATGACTTTGTGTGGATATGTTGCTTTTTTATTGCGGATTTTGAGCACTAATTCATGCTTGTTCTTGTTATTTTTCTTAGCTATTTTCTTATTCTTGATTGAGTTTCCATAAGCTTCTTGAGCAGCAAACATTGGAAGAGGTAAAAAACGAGAAAGATATATATGGCATAGAAAAAAATAATAATAGTTTTTTTTTTTTTCATGGTTTATTTTTGTTTCCATATAAGATATGGGCTTTTGGGCATTTATGTAGTTATATGTAGATGTGGGCTTTGGAGTTACATATCTGGGCTTTTGGGTTTTAGGATTAAATCTTGTATGAATTTATTTATTTTTTTCATTTTCATTTTCATTTTTAATAAAAAAATGATAATATAATAAGTTAATAAAATAAAATAAATTTTAAAATATAAAAAGTACATAATAATTGAATTAATGGTTAACTTGTATCAGTAGAATATTTTCGAAAAAAGCCAGAATATATATATATAAAATAATTTAAGTGAACTTTTCATTATAACAATTATTTGTATGGATAATATCAGCAAAATTATCCACAGCCACCACATTCTCTCCCAAAAATCCCTCCAAATTGTCCCCTAGCCCTCTGTAACCACTCAACTCCAACTATAAATAGTGAGGTTGATCAGTCCTAATGGACACACTATATGACCATCTAATGGTGTGTTAGGCACTGCTTCCAGTCAGTTGCTCCGGTAACTTTTTATTACTTTAGCTGTAATTAACGGTTAAATGTTAATTATTAGCTATTAACTATTAACAAAAGGAACTACCCACACTTTGTTGTGAAATTTTATATATTTCATTTAAAATTAGTTTATAATATAATTTTTTACGTGTTTGTAAAATTCAAAAGCTGATTGATTTTTGCAAGCTTTTATATATATATATATATATATATATATATATTAAATTAACAGTTTAGAAGTTCAAAATTTAACATTTTGGTAGAGTATTGAAATACTAGCGATAGATCACTCCCACAACCTTCTTGTCTGTTTGACAAAATCAAATATAATTAAATAATAATTGGCATTGAAAATTGAAAAATATTTATTTTTCATAAATATATAGTATGCTTTATCTATATTTTTCTTTATATACAATAAAATTTATCCAAAGAGTGATTGTCCAAAAGACCATTTACATTCCAAACAATAATATTATAAAAGAGCCTATGGACATCTATAAATTAAGGAGATGAAATAAAGGAGAAAGAAGAAAAGGCAAGATGAAAAAAATGTCTAATAAAGAAAAAAATAAAATCAATTGATAGAGATAGAAATTTGAGATTATGTTGATATCTTTCATGAAAATATACCCTAAAATCAAAATAGAAACTAATAAAAAGATTAGAAAACCAATTACTAATTACCTGAGAATCAAAATCATTGATAGTCTTTGGAGATGAGTTTGTGAAATTACAAGAAGATGAAACAACTAGAAGGAGTAGAAAACATAGTTGTAATAATAAAAAGTGTGATTCTTTAACGAAAAGGGAAAACAATCTTACCGTCTTAACAATTAAAAGTAAGGATAAAAGGGATAATTTACTATTTAAAAAGATAATTTGCATTAAAATACTAAGGGCAAAAGGGTAATTGACTGTTTAAAAAATTAATTTACTATTTAAAAAATTAAATAATTATTTTTATAAACAATGATTAAAGGTAAAAAGTTGATTTACTAAGGGTAATAATAAATAGTGTGAATCTTTAATGGGAAAAAATCTCATCGCCTTAACAATTAAAAATACTAAAAGTAAAAGGGGTAATTTATTGTTTAAAAGATATTTACATAAAAATATAAAGGGTAAAAGGGGCAATCAACTGTTTAAAAAGATCATTTACCGTTTAAATAGTTAATTCACTGTTTTTATAAACAGTGATTAAAGATAAAATATTATTTTACTATTTAAAAGGTGATTCACTATTGTTATGAACAGTGAATATTAGTTGCATTTTACTGTATATATAATGTAAATATCACTATTCATAGAAAAAGGAAGGACAAAGTGGGAATAAAATTAAAACGGTTTGGTTTAAGTGGAATTTCACTATTCATAAAACAGTGAATTTTGATTGCATTTTAGTATATATATAATTTTGTAGTTTAAAGCAAAAATGTTTGGCAAAAATAGATGTTTGATTAGGTGTTAAAATTAAAATGACAAAAAAAGATATTAGAATTGTAAACCTTAAAAATAGGGAAAAAAACAACTGAATAAGAGTGTCAAAAGTTAAAATTTAAAATGCTAAACATTAAGATATAATGTCTTGAATTTGGTCAAAACACTAAAAGCTTCCTAAAACGTTGTTATCGAACATGCTTTAAACTTTATTTTTCTAAAACACAAAAAAAATATCATATTAATTATTGCAACTAACACTTATGGGTTGTGACTCATTTGACAATACAGGCTGGGCATGTGCGAAGAGCTCTTGAGTTTGATCCCTACTAAACACACTTGTAGAGAGGGGCGAATAGCCTTAACTGTGATTAATCCTCGAGCCGTATTAGACGGCATCTGATAATAGAATTTAGATACCGGTGATTTACATAAAAAAAATTATTGAGACTAACAAGTTGTGAGGTGAGCATGGAACACACCTCCATGATCGTATTCCCCAAGCATTCTCCCACTTTCCCCTCATGGAAAATGGATTTGTAAGATTCACTAACATTGAAGCAAGGAAGATAGTCGAGGTGAGGTAGGTGAAAAGGGCATGATGCCACCTCCCCAAACGATTGACCCTTAGGTCACATCGACTTTAACTCGAGTATATGCATTAGTGGTGAGCAAGAGTCAGGTCCTTGAAATACCAAATGCATGAAATAGGGGGCAATGATTTCACCAATCCAATCCCATTAAAAGTTCAGGCCCTTTAAAAATTAGGCCGGATTATTCGGGGCCCATTTAACTCGAATTTCAATTAAATATTTTCTTATAGGTTGAATTTTTTTTATATGGCTCTTGCATAGTCAAAATTTTTATTTGGATCCATAATCAAATCATAATAATAAAAAATTATGTAGAAAAATAATTGTTGCTCAAACTGTAACGTCCTGACTCCAACTACAAGAGGAATTATTCGCTTTGGATCAAGCTGGTTCCATCCCATACTAAATCAGCAAGACCCGCATGATTTTGTTCTCCTGAAACTTCCTAGGAGGTCACTCATCCTAAAATTTCTGTCAAGCAAGCACGTTTAACCCTGGAGTTCTTCCAACTCTCTAGCCATTCCATCAAAAGGCGCCTCTAATTATTAATATAATCCGATTCATTCTTGTGTCCCGCATTCCACTACCCTAGCTAGCCTGCCATCCCAGAAGCTCACCAGGTTCCCTGATCTACCCACCCTCTTAGGATCGCTTTGCCGAGCTGGGATGTCACAGACCCACCAGCTTTTGCGTGGTTCGTCTTCGAACCATATATCTGTTGGAGGGGGTCTGGCTATGATACCAAATTGTAACGCCCTGACTCCAACCGTTAGAGGAATTATCCACTTTGGATCAAGCCGGTTCCATCCCATACTAGATTGGCAAAACCCGCATGGTTTTATCCCGCAAGTGAAATGAAAAACTTCCCAGGATGAGTGTCCTAGGATTTTTGTCAAGCGAGCATGCTTAACCCTAGAGTTCTTCCAACTCTCTGGCCATTCCACTAAAAGGCGCCTTTGATGATTAATTTTCCCCTTTTAGATATATGATCTGATTTATTTCTATGTCCGGTATTTCACTACCATAGCTAGCCTGCCATCCTAGAAGCTCGCCAGGAGCCCTGCTTTATCCACCCTCTTAGGATCGCTTTGCCGGGTCGGGATGTCACACAAACAACCATAATTAAATAATTATAAAGTAATAATCAAACCATAATCAACTTCAAACATTCATAATGAAAATAATCATAACTGTAACACCCACCGCCTAATTCCGGAGAACCAGACGACAGATGCCACATTAGGTGTCGGAGCACCGTCCTATTCCACTCGTTAACTTCAGATATATTAGAAGAGATTATATTTTCTTAGTGAAGCAAGTAATTTAAAATGTTCAATAAAGGTTTTTAGGGAGAATCCTACGAATAATAAAACTTCAAAAATAAAATTTCGCAAGAGCTCCCTTTAAAAATCTACTTGCCACACAGGAAACACAAATACACTTTCAATATTGACCTCCAAACCTCAACTCCAAATTATTAGGAAGGCTCACACATCACTTCTAAATGGTCATATTAATTCACTTAAGTTCTAACATATTGATGCCACTCACTTCCGGAACTACTTCTTAGAATTCATACACCATAAATAAATCAAGTAAAAATACTTAAAATATCCACCAATCACGTTAATTATAATTTCAATATTTACAACCTCAACATTATATACAATAGAATTATACATGCCATAATACACAAAAGTATACATATCCTACCGAAAATCAATATTTCTACTCTGATGCTACCTCTCCGGTCTTCGAGTAGCACCCACAACTCACAACCTGCGCGTGATAAAAATCAACGCATTGAGTGGAAGACTCAGTGGTGCTAATAATTATAAGTTAAAATAACCAAGAAATGTCAAATAATAAATCTCAAATCAAATATATTTTAAGCACTGAAAACGTGCTAGTTAAATATGAATATTTTGAAAAACCATAAAGAAATTCACACCTTAAAAATTTATACCAAATTCAATATAAATAAGAAAATATCACAAATACCAATGTGTTTTCTGTTTCTTTATAACGAAATAAAATTTTATTTTTTTATTAAGACTCATATCAATACCGAATGAATGTAAACAGATTCGATCGTAACCTATGAAAGCGCCATTGTGGCATGTGCCGTGGCCTATAAAAGAACCACCCACCAATCACACAATTGTGGCCTATGAAAGCACCACCGTGGCCTGTGCAAGTACTACCATAAATAATAAGCGCGTCTGCCTATTTATAAGGGCTGATAACCCTAGCATGCTCACATATCGCAATAAATCTCATAATCCCACATTTCAATTATGTATAGTAGAGCCCAAAATAAATGCATTATTCCGCAAATAATCTCATTTCTCATTCACTATTCCTTATCCAAAAACATTTTAAAATTAACACTTATTTTTTCAAAATCACTTAACTTATAACTTACGAAAATTACCACATTCTATTTTTTTTATACTTAATAAAATAAATTCAAATGGACATATTCAAAATAAATATACTTAATATAGTACAAAAGTACTTAAATCAAGAAATTTTCAGCATTTTCATAAGCTTGACCTTTGCTGTGTTCTTAGGGTATAACTCAAGTTATAGGACTTCAAATTGAGTGAAAATTAATTCATTAGAAAGCTAAGATAAAATTATACAAATGTCATGAAGGGATCATAGTCCATATCATTTTCTAAGAGGGTGAAAAAAAATCTAAGAACACAGACCAATAATCCAAACACGATTCAGCACAACCAGTTTTGGTATAAAAATCATAAGTTTAGCTATAGATATTCAAATTGGACACAAGAGGATGGTTTAGAAAGATAAGAAGTAGAACTACAACTTTTATGAAGAAAAAAAGACATTATATTGCCATTTTAGTGGCCAAAATGGATAATCAATTAGGATATATAAGTGAAATGCCATAACAAAACCAGTTTTGAACTCATAAGTTGAGATACAAGTATTGGTAGTGAACATTAACAAGTATTTGAGGAAAGGATACCTTCTATTGATAAAAAACAGTGATATAAATACAAGGCTATGCTACCTATAAACAAGGAGGAGATAGACATTAAGTACAACAAAATAACAGAATTGGTTTACAACCAACTTCAAGACTTATCATTATCTATTACACCCCCGCAAGATGGTGGTCGAGTTCTGACACCAATCTTGTTCCTGAATTTGTCAAAGTCTGAGGGTGGTAGAGCCTTGGTTAATAAATCAGCAATCTGATCTTTTGATGATATGTGGGACACTCGCAGTTTACTTCCTTGCACTCTTTGACGAACAAAGTGATAGTCTAAGGCAATATGCTTCATTTTTGAATGAAATACTGGATTGACAGCCACATAGGTAGCGCCTAGATTATCATAATAAACTACTGGAACATCATTCCCTGGAACCCGTAGTTCGGCAAGCAAATTTTGAATCCAAATTAAATTAGCAGTTGTGGTGGCCACTGAACGATATTCAGCCTCCGTGGACGATCGAGCGACAGATTTCTGCTTCCTGGAGGACCAC
>CANUEP010005986.1:0-116571 GCA_947857235.1 Jatropha podagrica
GAAAGGTGTTTGCTTGTCCTTTACCTGCTTCTATAATCCCTGAAGTTGATGTCTGCAAGTCTGATCCTTGGGATTTGCCAGGTTAGACTCTGTTGTTTTTTTCGCCCCCCCCCTTTTTTTTTTCTAATTTACCAACTGGAAAGCTATTTTCCCTTGTTTTGACAAATGGTTTTTATTTATTTATTTACTTTGTGGGTTTTAGGGGATTTGGAGCAAGAAAGGTACTTTTTCAGCACCAGAGAAGCTAAATACCCTAATGGGAACAGATCTAATAGAGCAACAACTTCTGGGTACTGGAAGGCAACTGGTATAGACAAGGAAATTCTAACTTCTAAAGGTCATCAGCTTGTGGGTATGAAGAAAACTTTAGTTTTTTACAGAGGGAAACCTCCGCATGGCACGAGAACTGATTGGATTATGCATGAATATCGCCTTGTGACCACTGAAACCAGTTCCCCACAGAAGAAGAATACAATTCAGGTGAATTTTGATTATTTTTTATTTTTTAATTGCATTTCAAAAAAAAAAAAAAAAAAAAAATCGACTCCAATTTCAGCTCAAAGTGACATTGTTAAGAGTTAATTCTGATATACTTGCTCTGTTCCATTTTTTAACAGAGTCCTTCGATGCCAATGGAAAGTTGGGTTCTTTGCCGTATATTTTTGAAGAAAAGAAGCAATAAAAATGAGGAGGAAAATGTTCAATTTGGGAATGAAAATAAAGTGCGCAAGCTGAGAAATACAAAGCCTGTGTTCTATGATTTCTTGACAAAGGAAAGAACTGATTTGAATCTTGCTCCTTCTTCATCATCTTCAGGATCAAGTGGAATTACTGATGTTTCCTCAAATGAATTAGATGATCACGAAGAAAGTAGTAGTTGCAATAGTTTTCCTTTTTTCAGAAGAAAACCATGACTAGAATCTAAAATATCTTCTTCCTTAGTTTTTTAGTCTTTCGCTTTTTTTTTTTTGGTTCTTCCCCTCTCTTCAAGTTCCTGTATCAGTAATTTGCTTCTGGTTATCAAATCAGAATAACTCATCTAAGTTATCTAATGCTTTTGTCATTAGGTTTCCTGTCTCTTTTCTGTGATTATGGCTAAACAGAAAGAGATTTATTGAAAAAAGAAAGAAAAAACTTAAAGAATCATTAAAAAGAAAAAAAGGCTTAAACTGTTATCATGTCCCATATGTTGATTATCTTGTTATCAAAATCCAAGAACTTCATATTAATTATTACTCTCTATTCATTTCTAAGACTATATTTTCCGGAAAAGAAAAAACTGCTTCAATTTCACTATCCTCGCTATTTCATCGACAAAGCAGAGCTAATTATAATTAATTCTTTACTGAAAGGCAAATTAATTTTGGAGGGAATAAGTTTTGACATTGAAAGGTGCAAAAGAGAAAGGTATGGAAAGAGGAAGGAAAGATCAAAAGAAGAAGAAAGCGAAAACGTATATATATCTTTAATACAATACATTCTTTGCAGAAAAGAAATCCTTTTAGGGAGAAGAACCTAAACAAGAATAAGAATAAAGATCTTTTCAAGATTTTGCAATATCAGGTTCTTCTCTGTTTGATCACTTTAAGGAAATGGGAAAAATTTTACTGAGCAGAACCTAATTCCTTCTATGTCAAAATGGATCATATCTCAAAGGAAAGGATTCATTTTTTCTTTTTAATGATGTTCCAAAAATCAAAATCATAATCTTTTTGCTTACACTTCAAATCCATGCCATTGAAAAATGGGTTTTAAAACAACAGACATTCTTGAAATTTTTTCCATGACATTGGCTGCAAATTGTCATACTTCCACAACAATACATAAAGAAACAAGGAGAGTAGGTATTCTATGGTGGGGGAACATGGTTAACTAAATTTTGAAATTACAAGACCGGTAGGTGAAAGTAGAAAGACTAAACATTTATATATATAATGGAATCTTGAGCAAGAGAACAATATGCATGTGATGAAGATGGGTCGGGGTCCAAGGCTATAAAGCTAATTCCTATAGCATTCTTTCAGGTTCTTGATTAAGTTTAAGGTTTTTCTAATGAATGTGATTTCGTGCACCTTCCTCCTAGCATTTTATTAAGGTTTTGGTGAAAATTTTTGTGGTCAAGAGAACTCGAATTTAAAAATTGAGAAGATCAATCAGACCACATCTGGAATATTTTACTACTTACGTTAGTGAGAAAACCAACCAGACTTAAAATTACGGATTCAAGTTTTTGCATTTCTTAACGATGAGATTCTCCTACAATTATCCAACTACTCTTTGGCTTTGACTTTGATCAAAGTGTTAAAACATTGGCTAATCTTATGTATTATGCTTGCAATATTCAAATAAGGTTGTCTCCTACACATGTCAGACATGCAAAGGGCAAAGACTCAGATCACAGTTGACTCAATCAATTAACCTATAACTTTCAGAAAAAAAAAAAAATTAGTAGAAGTAATTGATACTTATCAAATGATGATAATCAATCCTCCAATACTTGATGATTAGGTTTGATGCAAATTGTAAAAAATATAGTAAAACAAAACTTGCAAGGTAGTTTGCTACTAATTGTAATAGATAATGAAGGCTAAAAAGTGGGCCAGAGAACCTATCAGAGAGTGCCAAGTGGAGACGGTAGAGATAAAGGACGGCATATAATAAACGATGTGATTATGTATAATTGAGCTAAGAACATGCCAAGACAGGAAATAATAAACAGAGAAGAAGCATAGATTAAATTATAGGAAGATAAGAAATAAAAATAAGCCGACCAGAGTTTCTTGTGACAGTGGTTTAGAATCAAAATCATCTTTAGGCTGTTGGAGTTCTTCACGTCACTTTTTATTTATTTTATGTGTACATTTCATTTTCATGACAAACGATCTTTTTTTTTTTTTTTAAAGAGGAGATTGGGTTGTGGTTTTTGTAGATTGCTGACTTGGGCTTCAAAATTGTCAATCACGTGGACAGCCCGTCATGGTAGACCATACTGTAACACCAAGGGCAAGTACGAAACTGGTAGGAGATCCTTTCCATCTTTAACTTTTACAAGGGATAAGAAGTCTTTTTAAACACTCGACGCCTTTATCCCTTTTATAGCAGAATTAACGAGGAGAGCGGACAATGTTCTTTGGTTACTCTGCCTCACTGAGTAGGTCAATCCCTCACAATACCTGACCAATCATAGAAGAAGATGGGCAACTTGACATTTTATAAAACTAAAAAAAAAAAAAAAGAAAAAAGGAGGGAATTATGCAAGTAAGTTGACTGGTTCCAGAACCAAACCACTTGCTGTTTTGTTTGGACAAAATTAAGTTTAAAGGAGGTTTATTTAGAGTTTGCTTAGTATCTCTGCAACAATGACTTGTAGATTATTTTAGCCATGCACTTTCAATAAGATGGGTCCCTCGTTCTTAATGAAAGGGTCCTAGTCCTGATGGCTAATTGCATTCCTTCTGCAACAACCGTCTGATATGGCTATCAATGTTCAATCTTTCATATTTCGATTGAATAGGGACCCAAATTTTGACAATCTCACCATCTACCCAAGATTTTATAAGCAACATTCTTTCCCAAACTTACTCTAAAAGAATTAAAAATTTTATAAGTAGGTGGGTTATGAGTTGTGAATTAAACAACTCATCCACAGCAATTATAGGAACTATAATCCATTATTCCTAAAGAGAAAGGCTTCTGCCATTTTTGAGCATTAAAAGGGTATCCAATGCTGAGCTAAGTGACAGATAAGACCACCACCAACAACAACTGCTGTAGTTTCCAACTGTCTGCAGTAATTACAGAGAAAAAGTACTTTGTGATAAATGCATTTCAACGTCTAGAACCGTATGATAATGTACTAACAGGAAGAATTTTTTCCTATTAACTATTATCTATAAGACAAAAGAGTTAGTACTAGTTGCAAGATTGACAACTACTGAGGAATTTTCAGGGAGGCAGACATGTGGGGGTTGCGTGTAAAAGAGCAAACTTTTGGCAATATTTTCTCAAGAAAACTTATTTATTTAATCCTCAAATTCTAATATTTTCAATGTCAAACTCAGTCTTTTGATTTCACCAAGCAGAAGGGGAGATCGACTGGTAGAGGGAATTTTCTAACCTTTCTTTTCTAGCTGGTTTTGGAGTTTTATATTTTTTTCCAATTTTCAGACCAATATGGACCACAGTATCTCAGTAACAAGATTCAGCTTTATGCTGTCAATTTCTAATTGGAAGATTGAAAGATTCCTGTAGGAAAAAAAAGAAAAATCGTTGAGAGTCCATCAAGCTTTCAAACTCAAAAGGTACCTTCACAATCAATGACTCTAACCAATCCATATATAATGTTCACATTAGCCACTTGAATTTCCAATTTACAAGTATCATTTACTGAAAAAAACTATTCACAGTTTATGGAATGACCGGTCGTTTACTACAAAAACGACATCTTATAACCTTGTAATTGATGGAACAACATAGACGACACGACATGTGGTTATCTTACTGGATACATTTTACTTAAGATTTTATCAGCATTTTCTAATTCAAAATTCAGAAGCTTTGGCGGACATACTATCAGTTGCTTGTCTTAAGTAGCATCAAGAACTCCACTTGAGTTGGGAATTTTCTACAGGAGGAAAGATTTTTGTCTGAATGACAATTTGAAAGGAAAAAGACGGAATCTTTTCCTCGTCGTCCATGCAATATGTAGGACACGGAAACTCAGCTTTTTGTATAACTATCACCCCAGTTTTGTATCAAATAACTAAAAAGACTTGAACTTGTTGCCAAAAAGAAACTCTAATCCTAATTCGAGTAGAGATTAATTAATTTTTAAATGACAAATTTGGCATTCGGTGAAAGAGAGAGACTGACTGTGGAAAAACTTATCATATGCACAGACCGCATGGCTTAACTTGGGAACACAAAATGGATGAAAAAGCAAAAAACAAGTGCCCAACAAATTGGCTAATGGACTTTCGAGGCCATAATACAAAAATCACCGCCTTCTCATGCGATGGTAGTAGGCGGATTCGGGTATCATCTATTGCTTGTCGTTGACAAGCTAACCTACAAGTTGCCACCAGTTCCAGTTACAGGCTAACACCTCATCTGCTGTATATGTTTTTACCTTTGCTGCTTATATCATTTTTCCTTATCTATTTCATTTCGGTGCACCTTTCTTTTTATATCTTATCGTGTTTTGCACTATATATTTATTTTATTTTATTTTATGCACTCATGTCCTCATCCTTCTCGTTTAAATATTACAAAATTTCCTTAGATATATGACTACAATTAATATTATACTCATTTCATATTTTAGTTTTTAATTTTTATGATCACTAAACTAAAACCAGATCATAAATGATAATTTTGCTTTCGTTTATATTTTGTAATAAAAAAAAATAAAATTATGGTATATTATTATTTATTATTTTTGAAATTGAAGGGATGAGTTGTAAGAATGGTAGAATGTACTTCATCAAATATAATTATTATATAATATTCCCCACCGTCCCTTTCTTATTGGAGTTAGCCACTATAAATAGAGCAATCCTCACACTCCACGATCATACAGTGCAGGAAACTGAGTGAAAAATGTGAGAGGAAAAGAAGGTTAAGGTTTTGGACGCACCTTGGAGTGGCACCGTTAACACCTGGATAGGGTGGGAGTACATGGTGCCACGCTGGGTGCGTCTAAAATACTTGCCCTTTGAATAAAGAAGAAATTGGGATTTCCATTCAAGGGAATTTGGAGAAGGACATGGCATTTCCAAGAATTGGTTCCTTTTCTCCCTCTTTAGCTAATTGCTTTCTCGCATATTCTTACAATATATACGTAGATGTTCTCTTTTCATTTTTTTATGTTCAATCGCTGTTTGTCTTTGTGGCTGGCTAAACTTTTCCATCCTTTCATGTTTTAGTTGGCTGCATTATGTTGATGAGTACATGCAAATTAACCCATTTTCCAATCCTTTTTGGCAGGAAGTGATAAAGATCGTTTGATGCGGTGGGTTCAGCTAATAATTTGTGGAAGTTGATCGAGCTAATAAGAGTTTCAGCTGGGTTTTTGGCTTTTCCGAGTCGATGAACGGGTACCAATGGCACATACATACACTTGGAACGATCCAGGCACAGTGTGGAACAGCGGATTTAGTCATTTTGAAAGTACCACTATGCTAATTTATCTTGCTGTTTTTGAGAGAAAAGAAAAAAAGCCAACTTGTTTGATTATTGTAGCGGCAAGTAGGAGATTTTTTAAAGTGCAGGTCAAGCCAAATTAATCTGACGTTTCCGCATGTCCAAAACCACAAAGAAGCTACGAGAATGCATAAATTTTGCTGAGCTCTTAACTTCCAGATGGAGGAACTTCCAAAACAGACCGATAGGAATAGTTTTTATGTATCGTGTATAAACAATTTGCAATTGTAAATATTTACAATCGACAATTTGGTCAGAGCCAAAAGCAGGCTAACGATCGAAGCCCGTACATCATTGGGCCAAAAGCCCTGTTGCGATCATTCAAAATAACACTTGGACTGAGATTTTGTGGGTGCGCCGGGCCTCTGCTGTAGTGCAAAACAGCGGCCACGCTCGAGAACCCCAATAGCAAGCTACTGTAATGGGCCCTCCCCAATAAAAAATTAATTTAATATCGTGTAAGCCATTGGCCTACGTATCAGATATTAAACTGATAAGAACAGATACTACACTTGATCTTAGCCAAAAGGCCGAGAAAGGTATGCTTTGGTCAGCATCTCGGGTTGCCTTTTATAGTCTTCATTTCTAGAAGTTAAATGAAACCTAGGCGATTTGGGATAATTTGCGCGCGGCGTGCCCTTTCCTCCTTTTTTCCAATTATTATTTGTTTTTAGGCTGACTGTGAGATTGACAATGGTTGTAGCGTGCAATGACTCAGAAGTGGCGAATTGGTTATTGAAAAATTGCTCTGTGTTTTATGAACTAGAAAGATAGTTTGTACTTTTTTTGTTTTGTAATATATTTATAAAATAAATTATGTAAATTGAAATTTATTTAAAAATGTTTCTTTATTGCTTATTTTAAAATGTATTATTCCATTCGTATATTTTTGAAAGCGAATTATTATCTTTCAAAAAAAAAAAAAAAAAAAAGAATTATTGAATATGGTATACAATTCATGCGCCGGCCAAACTTTACCGACCCTTGGCTTTTCCTAACCTATGGGGGTAGCTGGGCACGCTTTGTGTTCTACACCGCAATTCAAAATTGAATCTTCTTAAGCCCTTATTTGTCAACTACAAAATACAATATATTAACGTTCTCAAATAAAAATAAAAATAAAATGTGGCCTACGTACATTTCTCAGCCTTGAGATCCTTATAATTACAATCATGTCCCCGCAGCCACCGCTTCACATTGTTCGATTGTAGTCTGGAGAAACAAAAATACACACGTTAGATCTCCCATCATTTTTATTCCATACAACAGGCGTCGCACCACCAGATGATTCTATGTGTACTTCCCTAGTTTTGCTTTCACTGGATTTTCCCCTCAAGTCGCAGTTGTACTCAACGGAATAATAGCTTTAGTAAATATGCCAACTTTTTTTTAAAAATAAATATAAATATAAATATAAAAAAAAAAGGAAAAGATCAGTGAAACTGTGGAAGGTGGTGGTTTGGTTCAATTGGTTGCCACTTCAACATCGCTAACGGATCCGATCAATTTTCGATTGTCTCCAGTAAGGTGTGTCTTTGTTTCGCTTCTTCTTTAATCTCTGATTAGATTTTTATCGATTCTCTTTTCCCACCATAATCGTCTCTTGTTGGACCACAAAATCTAGGTCTTCCGGAACTGGAGTTTTTATTTATAGTCTTTTATGTTAGAACTTATTTTTCGGATTTGTTGCTCAATTGACTCCATAGCTAAGTTTCAGGTGGTGACTTTTTTTCTTAATTATCAGTTATGGAGTTATCATTGATTTTGGTTGTTGTTGATTTGTTGCTTGGTGCAGTATTTGAGTGAAAGAACAACAAAAACATGTTGGGGATTATAAGGCAAAAAGTGAGTGCTGGAGGCTATCCGCTTCTGGTATTATGGTTTCATGTTGTGTATGAAATTTCGAGTTATATGTACTGAGTTTTCACTTTTTTTCTTCGATTTTTGATTAAATTTTTACAGGCTTTTGGGAGGATTCGGCCGGCTGCTTCAGCATGGAGAGGTTACTCATCCGCAGGAAAAGAGGTAAAAAGGAATAAAAATAAAAATGAGGCTTTTCTGTTTCATTTGGATTTTGTCTTGTTTCATTTGACAAAGCTTAGCTTAGCTTAGCTTAATTTCTTATATCTTGTTTATTACCTTTTTCATTTTAAGTCAATTCTCAGTGTGCCAGAAACGATGAGATTTAGCGTTATGTGAAAATATAACTGTATGCAGATGACAGTTAGAGAAGCACTGAATTCTGCTCTTGATGAGGAAATGTCCGCTGATCCTAAAGTATTTTTGATGGGAGAAGAGGTGAGAATAATGATAACCAGAAATGTGCATTGTATTTTTTTTTTTCCTTTGGTTTTTGTTTCTCATGCACAATACGTCTATTAATTGCAGGTTGGGGAATATCAGGGTGCATATAAGGTCAGAGGCTTTTTCATAAGTAACCATATAGATATCGTTTTAACGTTTGTAAAGTCATCAATAGCTTTTCCACATGTCTGATGAATAGCTTTCTGCTTCTTTTTATAGATATCTAAAGGGCTTTTGGACAAGTATGGTCCTGAAAGGGTTCTTGATACACCAATTACTGAGGTTACTTTTTGTTTCTTGATTTTACTATCATTATTATGATGTTTTATTTTTGTTCCTTGAAGATACTTGTTGCCTTACCATCATCTGTATTTCTTATGTGTTTGTTAGGCTGGATTTACTGGTATTGGAGTTGGTGCTGCTTACTATGGTCTGAAGCCAGTTGTTGAGTTTATGACTTTCAACTTCTCAATGCAGGTTAATATGTTCCAATCTGTCAGATGTATATAGTTTGTCAAGGCTTTGTGCAAGGAGAATTTATAGTTTATTCATGTAGCTGTTCTGAAGTTGATTCAGTTTTATTTTCTCCGCCTTGTCTTGAATGCAGGCAATTGACCATATCATTAATTCTGCTGCAAAATCAAACTACATGTCTGCTGGCCAGATAAATGTGCCCATTGTTTTCAGAGGACCCAATGGCGCTGCTGCAGGAGTTGGTGCCCAACACTCTCAAGTATGTTTACTCTGGATTTTTTTTCCATCTGTCAATTTTACATCCATATATGTGTTTGTTTGTTAATGATATGCTTCTTACTCTTCTTGGGATGAAAAATTATCATGTCCAGTTCCTTCTGATGATTGATTCATAAGAATTTGCTACCTAAGTCTTGAAGTATATATTGTTTTGCCCAACTCTAGAGGCAAAGTTGGTACATGGTTTATGAAGAGACACTTGATGATGCATTGTCTGGATTGCTTTGCAGTGTTATGCTGCATGGTATGCCTCATGTCCTGGGTTGAAAGTGCTTGCCCCTTACTCATCTGAAGATGCCCGTGGACTTCTAAAAGCTGCCATAAGGGACCCTGATCCTGTTGTTTTCCTTGAAAATGAGTTATTGTAAGCGAATTTTCATATATGATGACAGAGGTGTTTTTTGAATATATTTAGAGTATGTTTAATAAGTGACTGTTGATAAACGTATTGTCCTTCAGATATGGCGAGTCATTTCCTGTTTCAGCTGAAGCACTTGACTCCAGTTTTTGCCTTCCAATAGGAAAAGCCAAGGTATCATCCAATGCTTATTCTTCTCAACATCTGTGCACTTAGGCATTGACTTAATTATGCTTATTCTTCTATCAACATAAGATCTAAATTGTGTACTTTGCTCAGATTGAGAGAGAAGGAAAGGATGTAACCATCACAGCCTTCTCGAAAATGGTGGGCTATGCTCTCAAGGTTTGTTTCCATTTTTTAACTCTTCATACGGAAAAATGCATAATTTGCATCTGGTGTTTTGAGCTACAGTAGAAAATTTGCATCGAGGAGCTGAAGTAAAATTTGCTCAGGACTTAATTATGTTGTGTCATTAAAGGCAAAGTGGGTGGAACGAACACAACTCTATATGGCTTGAGCAACAGGGTTCTAGCAGCTAGTGAGATTCCTTTGGCTTAATGAATGAGGCTTGTTGACTGCCCAAGATGTGGCGGTCTCAATGTTCAGTTTCCAAAAATGTTGTCAGGACCTGAAATCTTCAGACCTAACTTTAGTGATTGGCTTAGAAGAAAAACGCAGAAAAGGATAGGAGGATGGGGAGGCGGAGGGAATGGGAGGAAGGAGAAAAGGAAGTTAAAGAAATCTATTATGAATTCTCTTGTCATGATTTGCACCAGTTCTTCAGAATTCATATGATATTCTATGTTCCCTAGACCATTTTAACGGATCTCCTTAACTAACTCTTATAACCAAAACTAATAGCTACTAACAACTGGTGGATTTTTTTTCTTCCCTTCATGGAACTTATTTGTTTGTTTGTTGTACAGGCAGCTGAGATACTTGCAAAGGAAGGAATCAGTGCTGAGGTAAATGATCCTAAAAGAGAATGATAATCTTTTAATTCATTGTAGTTCTATTTCTGGAAAGTGCTAATCTTATTGATACAGGTCATAAATTTGCGCTCAATTAGGCCACTAGATAGACCCACAATCAATGCTTCTGTCCGGAAGACCAACAGACTGGTGACAGTCGAAGAAGGATTCCCTCAGCATGGAGTTGGGGCTGAAATCTGGTTTACCCCTTTCCTCTAATCTCTTTAACATCTGCTTTTGAATCATGGTGGTCTTATGTATAACTGTGAAATCCTTCTTCCCCCACCCCGTCCCCTTCAAACAGCACATCTGTTATTGAGGACAGCTTTGGTTATCTTGACGCACCAGTTGAAAGAATTGCTGGAGCTGATGTTCCAATGCCCTATGCTGCCAACCTTGAGAGAATGGCTGTACCACAGGTTCAATTTTTATCTGGATTATTTTGGTTCGAGCATCTACTGCATTAACATGCTTGCCACTATGAATGTCTATATTCAACTAGTCTTTGAAACTGCTGTTGCTGTAATTATGTTTATTACTTTTAGGTGTTTGGGAGGGCCATATATTTAGGTGTTTTTTTTTTTTTTGGCTTTTGGCCTTTCAGGTTGAGGATATTGTCCGTGCAGCAAAGAGAACTTGCTACAGAGCTGTACCATTGGCTGCAGCTGCTTAAAAATATTGTCTTTTGCAATGTTCTTTTCCTATCCCTCCTTTTGTTTTTATCTTTTCATTTCTTTCCTTTCCTGTCTTACTTTTAATTTTATCTCTCTAATCTAAGCAATATGGCCCTTTTTTCCCCCAGGAATGTAATTTGTTTGCCCCTTCTTGATACATTTGAGGAGGAACGCCTCGTTGAATAACAATGGAGCATGTTGATGATCATTGAATAACTCGGAGAATGTTGATGACTACTGAAATTGTGGTCTCTGTTTGTCAAATTTGGTTACCCGATGCAGACCTGTTTTATACCGAGTCAAAATTTAAATTTACATTTGGTTTTTTGTATGTTGCTCTCCTTTTTGTAGAGGTTTGTCGGTGTTTTGTAGATCATCTTCGAAATTAACACGATTTTGTGCTGAGATCGATACTTTTAACTGCTATGGGCAACGCCATTTTTATGTCATTAGACATGCAAAAAATCGATGCAGCGACAATGACGAGTATTTATTAAGTAGAATGAACGTTCAATAGCAAGAGCATTAATATGACAATTTTGTTGCTGAGTAATTATTTTCATTTGAACAAGGATTGACGGTATGTCTGGAGAGACTTGAGGAAATTAGGTTTTGAAAGAGCCTTGGATGGTGGTCATGGTTGCTTGTTTGATGACTTCCTTTACCAAAAGTGAAATTGAGTTGTCCCCATTTGACCAACTTAATGTGTCCAAACTTTTCCAACTTCGTTATCTGTATGTTTTACAAATTTCCCCACTTCACCTTCGCCAGCCAGAAACTTCTCAATCTCTCTCTCTCTCTCTCTCTCGACCGATGGGTCTCCTTTCCTCATGGGAACATGCAATTACACTAATCAATTATTATTCAATTCAAATTATAATGATCTTTTTATTTATACATATACGGACAAGAGTTTAACCCGCAAATATTCAACAAAAACTGATGTTATGATTGAAACATTTCTCTTAATTATTCTAGTCAAGTTAACATTATTAATCTTTTCGTGGATATGTCAATTTTATTTATTAATGGAAACAAAATTCTAAATACAGATGCTGTTCCATTTTGATTTTTTTTGACAAAAATTGGAAAAAGAAAAATCTATACATCTTGAACTGACTTTGACCAGCTAATGAAGACCATTGATATGAACATAAATCATTTAATTTGCTGGAAAACACGTTTTCAAGACCTGAGAAAGTGTAGGTCTTCTGCCGTTTTTGTTAATTTCAACCACCGAATTTTGAATTCAAAAACAAACAAAATTAACCAATTATTCTCTATTTTTTAATCACTAAAAGAAGTCAACTCAACAAATTCATGTTACTGTTTTTTTTTTTTTTTTTTTCTTTAGCATTGGAGAGGGAGTTTCCAAATAAATAAATTATCGCCATTTACCTTTTGACTACATTTTAGTGTGTAATGTTATTGTTATTAAATCTCGGTTAAAATTTTATTTTTAACATTTAAAACAAATTAAATTAAATAAAAGTCTAAAAGCGATTCGAATCACACATAAATCATATCTGCTATTTACTAATTAATTTCAATATATATATTCCACTATCACCGATTTAATCTTCAACGCTATAGGCAAGGATGAATAGGATGTGTGGGACCACGCGTAGAGGAATTTTTTGTTAATGACTTAACGGACCGGTTAAAATGACATTGGTGGTGATTTATTAAGATACATTTGTTCGTATTAAAAAAAACTGTTCTGGTCGGTCCAAAACCATTATTAAAGGACAAATTAGAGATACTGTAACTAAATAAAAAAAAAAGGAAGTCAACTCTTCATTCTGTTCCGTCGATCAAACAGCATTATTTTATTTTTGTTAGTTATGAATTAAATTACATTAAACGTTAGCTTCGCTAATAGCTTATCTAACTTTGTTCAAATATTAATTATTTGCTATATGTATAAATTGACATTTAATTTTTTTTTTTTTGTGAAAAATATTAGCACCAGTAATTTTTATGTTGGTCTGATAAGTTTTTTTTTATTTATAAGATTACATATATTAAATATTTCAATTTATAAATTATATTTATCTAATTATTAAAAATGTAAAAATAATTATTTTTACAATATTAATTTAGCCAAATAATAATATGCTTTTAAAATTTATATATATATCCATGGCGTGCCCTTTCACTAAGATCTCTCATTAATAGTAGTAATAACTGCGGTAAGGCGGTAACTTATAGTCATTCCTCGAAGTGGAGGTGGTGAATTCTAATTGGACCATGGACCATAATTATATATGCACACTACTTTTAAGGGGGAAAAAAAAAAAACATAGAGAAGAAGAAGATAAGACAAGGAAGAAACAAGGAGTCAAGAAGCAACAAATACAATTTGTCCATAAATTTTTAATTTAATTTAAATGAGAAAATATGGTGAGATTTATATATTTGCTGGGTCAGGGGTCTTACATTTGGTGGTGACGTAACCAGGGAGGGAGAGAATGTATGTAGCTTGAGGAAGATTTGATTCATAACAATTCCTTCCATTTTCAGCTTCTCCATCATTTCTTCCATTTCAATCTGATTCTCTTTTTATCTTTCTGAGAAAGGAAAGGAAAGAAAATGAGAACGTCTCTCAAGAAATTGCGAGGATTCGCACTTCGACATGGTGACCACAAGGACCGAAGAGAACATCGCCCTTTGACTTTGTTCAACGATCTTGATAAGGCTTCTCAGGTACACCTCCATCTCCATGTTTGGTTGCTGGAAACTAAAAGAGATTTGAATTTTTTTCACAACAGGCATCACCTCTTGTTCTTGCTTTCTTCATTTTCTACCTAAGCGATTTCTCAGAGACCGAACTTGATGTTCGTGTGTCACTCTTTGTTAAGTATAGGAAGGGACCTTGTTAGAGTACATAATTCTTTTTTGTTTTTTGTTTTTTTTTTTTAATTTCATTGCCTAATCTCTGTTTCAATGATTTGTTCAAATAGATAACTCTTTATTTGGTCAATGGAGTAGAAATATCATGACAATGAAAAGTATTGAAATGATTCGTTGCTCATTAATTTCATCGGTTTTGTTTCCTGAGTATAACTGGAGGAATCATGATTGCTTGCTTTAATTAACTATTATTCACAACTATTAGCTACAAGTGCGTTGGCGGCTTATTACTGTATCTAATGATGATTAAAATTAATTCTCTGTGTTTTTGGTCGCTGGCGTTTTGTATTTGTACTGTTTTTGTAGTCACTGCTCAAGCAGTTCCAATAACATAGCTGATTTTCTTTTTTTTGTTTTCTTAGGACATGGAGGACATGAGAGATTGCTATGATAGCTTACTTTCTGCAGCTGCAGCAACTGCTAACAGTGCCTATGGTACTCTTTACATTCTTTGCAAATCAGAATTATTGTCGTCTTGATATTTACCATTTAGCAACATTTTTCTAATTCTTCATTTTGCACCTTTAGCACCCTAAAAAATAAAAAATTAGGAAAAAAGATGTTGCAGACTGCATACTTTTGTTTATGACCAAAAGCTCTTACCGACTTAATTCTTCTTGTTTTATGACCATATATGGTTACCAATGTTGTTCCGGGAATTTTTAGTGAACCTAATAATGGAAATTCATTCGCAAAGAATATTCTTACATAGGTGCAAACGTACAATAATTGCAGCCCACTTTTCTTTTTATAGAAGTTGAAATTTGAATGTTATATGATAACATTCTGAATATAGAAACAAATTCTGTCTTAAAAATCCTAAATTATCAAGTTGTATCCAAATGCAATACTGGAAAGGCTGTGATTGCATTCTAGCTTACCTATTCACTATCATGTAAGGAGAGAGAATGAGAGACACAGTGGGAGTTCCACTATTTTGAAGTAAGACCATATGAAATTTAAATATTATGTATGGGTGTACGCGTGTCTCCTGATGGTACTGCCGATGGGATTTTGCAGTTTATGCAAGAATTATTTTGTGCATGAACAAAGGTTAAACAGCTAAGCAAGCTACATAAACATTTAGGGAAGCAAAATCAAATTTAGCAGCACAAAGCAAACTCACAATTGCTGGATTTTGAACAAATTACATTCTCCATAGTTGTTGTCTTGTTGATAATCGTTACAAATAAAATCGAAAGGATGGTAAAATAACCCAATATATTCGTAACATTTCCAATTCTTATATTTTGCTTGGTCTTTGTGGTGTTTGCTTTTCCTGAAGACTGATATTTTTATGATTTCTTTCAGTAGTAGTTCATATTACATTATTTATTTGTTGGTTGAAACTCTTTCTTGATGTTTAAATATCTAGCATCTGAATGGAATAGAAACAAAGGATTCATATAGCCGTTTTTGACCAGTTCACGATTAAAGCGTAGTAGTTCTGTATTTTCTTTTTTTAATAGTTCTGCCATTAGTAGAATGTTCTTATGCAATTCCATTGTGCTCAGAATTCTCAGAATCATTGCGTGAAATGGGTGCTTGTCTGCTTGAGAAAACCGCATTGAATGATGATGAAGAAAGTGGTAAGTTAAATGAAAACTTTTACCAGCATGCTTCTCTAGTTACCTTTGCTGCAAAGTTTGAAATGCTTTATCCAAGACTTTAGCATCTCAAATGTGTTAGAAGAGACTTGTTATTCATGGTGATTTGTTGTCCTCTGCAGGTAGGGTATTACTCATGCTGGGAAAAGTGCAGTTTGAACTCCAGAAACTTGTTGATAGCTATGTGAGTTCTTGTGATGAGTAAGCTATCATTAATCATCTAACTTTATGGGGCATAGTAACAAAGTGTGGATTTATACATTTCAGCGTTCTCACATATTCCAGACGATTACAATCCCATCAGAGTCTCTTCTCAATGAACTTCGCAATGTTGAGGTGTGTTTCTGGATTTTCTTGATATTTGTTCCTGTAAGTCTATATATTGGTGTTTTTTCTTTTTTTTTTTTTTTTTTTTTTTTTTAAACTGTCAATCGTGTGACAGCTGTATATCTGGTAATTAAGTGATCATACATTTTTATTTTGTTATGTTCTTTTTTTTTCTTTTCTTATTCTTCTTTTTTTGGCATTTCTTCAAAATTTTCAGAATTTACGCCTTAACTTGGCTGCTTGCCTTTTTTTTTTTTTTTTAACAATCTGGCTAAAGGTTCATCAAACGTATTCATTGCCAAGTAAACATTAGAATTTTTTATTAACTATAGAATTGCTGGGACAGCTCAAGAGTGGAACACAATACTGGATGTTGGTTCCTATGGGGAAATTAGCCACTGAATGGAAATAGAAATTCTTTCATGTGAAATAGTCAGCACAAAAGAATCTATGCATTTTCTGAAGGCTGGTATGTGTTTGCAATCTTTATTAGCTTGTTTCTTTTAGTTGAAGGAAAGCTATTAAGAGGCAGCATTGGTTGTGAGTAGCTCAAGCAGTGAATGAACTACACATGGGCTATACTTTTGAGCAAAAAATTGGATCAGTGCTTGAAATTTATTTATTCCACTTTTTGAACGTAGGTTCCAGGCAGTTCTAAAAGAAATGTTGACATGTTCTCTGGCCTAAGTTTGTCAACAATTAGTTGACTCTTTATGGGCGTTATGGAACTCTTTAGACTTTTTGGAAAACCTTTAGAAAATTTGGATGGTTTTGACATCGAAGGGGGATGTTCAAGCATCTGAAAGTGCTCTTTTTCCCCTCAATTTTTAATTGTTCAAGGCCCAATAGAGTTTGAATTTGTTCTTCTTTTTCTTTCAAAAGCTTTGGCTTTCCAATGCTTAGTTTCCCTTTTAGAATTTCTATCCTTGGGAAGTGCTCCAACTTTTCCTCATGCACATATTTTCTCTCTCAAATGAATATTAAACTAAGTTTGGTCTTCTCTGCTTATTCAGGAAATGAAGCGGCAATGTGATGAGAAAAGGTTCTTACTAACCTTTATAACACCTGCTTAGTTCACACCCGCATGCGACACAATCCTCACAATATTCAAGCATAGAATTGATGTAGATGTCTTCTCATTCTGTTGTTTGATCTACAGAAGTGTTTATGAGTACATGATAATGAGGCAAAGAGAAAAAGGAAGGGGAAGAAGCGGGAAAGCAGATAGTTTAGCCATGCAGCAGTTACAAACAGCCCATGATGAATATGATGAAGAGGCAACTTTGCTTGTTTTTCGACTGAAATCCCTAAAGCAGGGTCAATCTCGAAGTCTTCTGACACAGGCAGCCCGGCACCATGCTGCTCAGGTTCTTCTTCTTGTTGTTCTCACTTTTTTTTTTGTCCTTATGAACAATTTTTTATATGGCTTCTTCCTGGTTGATAACAGTTGTGCTTCTTCAAGAAGGCTCTTAAATCTCTTGAAGCACTTGAGCCACATGTAAAATTGGTCACCGAACAGCAACATATAGATTACCTCTTTAGTGAACTTGAAGATGATGATGGGGATGATGATGATGGTGATGATGAAGAGGATGATGATGACAATGACACCTGTGATGCAACTGATGATGGGGAGCTGAGTTTTGACTATGGACAAGTTGACCAGGAGCAAACTGTTCCTACATCAAGAAACTCAATGGAGGTAATAGTTTAGTGTATTTTTTCTAAAGAGAAGCTACCAGGCGTTTGGGTTCATTTATTGCTAATTAACTCTGCACAAATGTGATAATATTCATATATATGTTTTTATTTTTGATATCATGGACAGAATTTGAAAGAAAATCGGTTAAGTTGATGCCATCTCTCTCTCTCTCTCTCTCTCTCTCTCTCTCTCTCTTTGATGAGTAAAATTTGTAGACTTATAAGTTATTAGCATGCAAATTTAGAATTCTAGGTTTAGCCTCTTAGTCTTACCCCGTTGATATTGAAATTCCAGAGGTTTAAGAAATTCTAGCTTCGTGCAAGGGTTGCAATATAGTGAATCTTTTAGTCTTAGGATCTTGTATCACATGTCATGCCTAAGGCATGAGGCTATTAATTAAATTTGCAACAATGAAGTTTTAGCTGAATAAACCTGTGGAGCTAGAGCAACAATGAGAAATAATAACGTTTTCCTTACAGCTACATTTATCAAGAAATAAAAAAAAAAATCCTTTGCTAGCATGTTATATTTGTTGTTTCTGCATCAGTGCCATGTTTTTGGGCATGCTTTTCTTTATAGTTCCCTGGTGCATCACCACTTTAGCACACACACTGTACAATTTGGCTTCATCTTACTGTGACATTTTGTGCAGTTGGATATGATGGATGTTACATTTCCCCAAGTTGCAACAGTAGAAGCTGCAAAGGTAAAAAGAAATTGCTGTAACTTTTTGTGTTTGGTATGGAAAGGGCATTGCAGTTCTGCTCAACAGAGACCCATAAATGGATATGGATAGGCTGGAACTTTCGCTGTTACTGTCCTGTACTTGAACTGATAGTGATGACCAAATGAATTGCCTTGAAAATCTAATTACTAGTTAAATGAATAATTAAGAAAATAAATATAACTATAATGCATAATTTAAAGTAATATCAATCTTTCCTAAGTTTTCTGTGACCAAATAATTTGGAGTGGGATTAGTTCATGCACTTATTTATGCATTTATTTACTCTGTCAGAACACTTGGTAATACCCTGCACTAAAGCACATTTTAGCATTGGGACTTTTCTGCAATATTGAGATTGATGTTTCTGTTGGATTTGCAGGAAAATCAAGATAGAAATGTCAGGAGATCCTTTTCTTTTAGGGGAGAAACTAGAATAGGCAGTCAATCAGCCCCACTTTTTGCTGAAAATAAACCAGATCCAGCTAAAAGGAGAACAGAGATGAGGCCATCATATACAAGAAAGTTCAACACTTATGTACTGCCTACCCCAGTTGATACAAAGTTATCAAATTCTACTGTATCGGGCAGTCTTGTTTCTCAAACATTAAACACAAGTCTGAGTGGACGCAATTTGTGGCATTCATCCCCTCTAGAACCAAAGAAATATGAAAAACTAGTAGGGCATGAGAAATTTCCTTTATCCACTGTTAAAAATGCGAAGTCAGTACTTAGGGAAAGCAACGAGAATACTCCCTCCGCACGTCTACCTGTTCCTGTGGCTGATGGACACTCAATTTCACAGTCAGATTCCAAGAAAATCAAAAGATATGCCTTTTCCGGTCCCATTACAAGTAAGGCATGGCTTTCCCAACCATTTTCAGCGGAGCGTCCTGAATTGTTCTCTGGACCTTTGTGGAAGCCAAGAATGCAACTGTTATCATCATCTCCTAGGCTATCTCCTAAATTATCTCCACCAGCTTCCCCTACTTTTTCATCCTCGCCTAAAATAAATGAGCTTCATGAGCTTCCTAGGCCCCCATCCAATTCAGCCTCCAAGTCTCCAAGGCCTATGAGTTTGGTTGGTCATTCGGCTCCTTTGCTTCACAAAGGTCAAATGCATCATACGGGCACAACATTGGTGCCCAAGGCCGCATCTCCACTGCCTGTGCCTTCTGAGGCTGTCACACGCAGTTTCTCCATACCATCCCACAGTCCTCGAGCAATGGCATTGAATAGGCCAGAGGAAACTGCTCAGAATTTGGAGATGGCTGAAGAAATGTCTTCACCTCCTTTGACGCCAATATCCTTGTCTAACATCCGGCCATCCTCAACTGTTTCTGAGAATGTCAATCAGACTATTCAAATTAGAGGTAATTCAGTATCTGATGCCTTTGCATATTTATTTTAGTTTCAGATAACTTATGACTGTTGTAGAGGAGGGTTTTGTTTTGGTAATTAAAATGGCTAACTTGCCCATAAACTAAAGAGTATTTTTTTTAGGAATTGAGGTGCTACTGGTGTTGTTCAATATAAAATGAAACTACACTACCTGGGAGGGCTTTGAAAATTGTGTTGTGAGCTGAAACCCATAATTAGCCAGTCAATCTAAAGAGAAGTCGCTTTCCTGTTGTTAAAATTCTTTCATCATGTGCGCGAGTGTGCTTGTGGGTTTACATTTGAAAATTGCAGTTTAGTGTGCTGTCAAGGCAATATTACTCTGATTGTTCGTGTTACCCTAATGTGGACAATTTTGTAATGAATAGGGTGTGATTCCTCAAATACTCAAATAGAAGAAAATGAAAGTAAAACATTAGCAAGCACTACTTAGATAACAAGAAACCATAAAGGCATACTATGAGTTGCTGACGGATGTAAAAATGCTTTAGTCGAATCTTCATGGCACAGGTTCTGGTTGGGGTAGGGTATGGTGGGTACTCGTTGACGTTATTCTAGAGAATTACCAAAATTGTGTGTTTGAATATAGGGAAGACATAGGGAAGACACCTATAAAACTTATCATTGTATATTCATCTTGAATTGTTATTTTTGGGTTTTTATTCCCTTACAAGATAAGAAGAAACTTGTTAGGAAATTTTGCTGAATATTTTATATCATCTCTCATTTATGGGGGATTTAAGACCTGGCATCTTTGATACTTGCACACATGTATAAACACTCAGTGTGCGTGGGCACATGCACACACAACACAGAAAACTAGGAATTTATCTGTTAAATTTGTAGTCAGTCCTATTCAACTACTTTGTAGCTCTTTTTGTACCTTGGGTTATGTAAGATTTTTCTGATTCTAAATTACATATTTCTATACAGGTGCAGATTGATTTCATTTCTTGTAGCCATAATTTTGTTCCTAGTTCAGCATCAAATTCTGAGATTCTCTCATGATCTGGTACAGTTGCAGATCTGTAAATAAAATGCCTATCCTTTTGTTTATCATTTTTAGTCTCTCTTAATCCATTTCATATGATGAAATCACTTGGCATCATTTAAATGACTAATTGCCTTGATGTTTCATTAGTGAAGAAATTTTGTATTTTCCCATGGTAGCAAATTCCTTCTCTTTTATTTGAGACTAATGTTGCATTGCCTTCAAATTGATCTTTTGGTGGTGACAAGTATCACTGTATCATTCTTTGACTCTCATGAAAGAAAAAACAAATTAAATTGTCTCCCCCTCTCTCTCTCTTCGAGTATGGTGGGATCCGTCTTCATGGCCCATTGCAGATTCTCATGCATGTCTCTTCTTTCATTAAGAGTGTGATCCCATAAAGCATCTACTTAAGAATCTCATATACGAGGTTATCACGAATGCTGATGGGTTCCATTCCCTTGCATTTGATTGCCTCCTCATCTTCATTTTTCTCAGCTTATGTATTTCTAGTTTCTGGAGCTGATATATTGGTGGGGAAGAGCAGAGTTCAAAAAGACGGTTGGAAGGAAGAAAATTGTCAGAAGCCTGCCCTGTTAAACTGCAAGCGACAATGTGGATTATTGATTATTAGTCATGGTTCAAAGTTGAAATGATAGAGATACCATATATCGTTGTAAATTGTAATCCTCCACTTCAGGCAGGCTTGAAGATCTTCAAGAGGCTTAAAACTGACAGGGTCTCCTCTGACGAGAAATTTTTTCGTGCTTAGAGTTGTTTTGGCTTCATAAAATGTGCTTGTGCTGGTAAGAGTTTAATTTCCAGAATTAGGTTTTATCTTGCATGGCAATGTCCTTGTGGAAATTGGCTTTGTCCCAGCTAACAAGCGGAGCGGCCTATAGAAGCGGCATAGGGTTCTCACCGAGCTTCGGTACTCGGCCTTGACACAGCAGACTTTTTTTGGGAAAACTAGTTGTTGCATAAAAAATAGTAACCAAGTATAATAACCTTTATTGGGTATTCAAATTCTATAATTTCTTAATCTTCTAGCGTTTAGATATTTAACCAATAAGCATCGATCTATCCCTTTCCAAGAAAAAATTAGATTGAAGCTGAATCTTTAGCCCCAAGAATAGATCTATTTGTGCTTCTGTTTTCCAGCAAGACCATTAATCTAAATTATTTAGTGTAATGATTAAGACTAAAGGCAAAAAAATTTTCCATCTTGTGTTTCTGTGCAAGTAGTTGCTGCTCGAAAATCGGATCAAGGATTAGGTAATATCTGTATATATATATATATATATATGCTCTACAATTTTAAGGCAAAAATAAAATACAGATGGCCGAAAGTGACAGCCAAAACATTGACATAAATGTCTCCATTGTTTAGTTATAAGTCTCCTTCCCATACAAAGAGTGAATATATGGAAGTGGTAAGAACCATCCGGATCCCATATTAACAGCTTCCTCCTACGTCATATCTCACAAATCCCATTAGTTCTGGTCCTTCCAGTCTAGGATTATTCGTAAAACTGCATCCAAACAACACAACAAAAGCCCACAAAGACATTATAACACAGAGAGAAGAAAGAAGACGTTTTGATGCAAAATTCTGATTAATCGGTCACCTTTCCTCTGAGAACTTAGAGAATGACCCAGAAGTAGGAATGGTGCCACACAAATCATTATTTGACACATCACTGCACAAACCAATTAATTATAATTATTATTATTCTGTTAAACAAAAAGGATATTTTAGGGATTAAACAGTTAACCTACAGGATCTTTAGGCTTCCAAGTTTGGTAAGTTTCCTCGGTATCCTTCCGGTCAGTCTGTTACTGTTAAGTCTCCTGCATGACATTACGTGACCCATCATCCACAACAGGTTCATTAGAACACGTTAAAGCTGTTAAGAAACTCTGACACTATTACCCAATTGTTTGACGTTAAAGCTGTTTTCTTTTGAAAAAATATTAATCAGAACAGTGCTTACATGAACTTGAGATTGGAGAGCTTAGAGAGGGAAGGTGGGATAGAGCCAGTGAGATTATTATGGTAAAGATCTAAGCTGATAAGGCTCTTGAGATTTCCAAGCTCCATAGGAATAGGACCCACAAGTTGATTCATGTAGAGTTCCCTTTTACATAGAAACAAAACCATGTCGGGGGTGTTATTAAATGTTGCAGATACACACACACACACACAGAAATCATATCGCTTTCAGGCATGTGAGAAGCTTTATATCAATAACAAATAGTAGTTCCAATTCTCATGTGCAAATTAAAACCAATATAATTGATACATGCATGGCAGGTGGGGTAGGTGCTAAGCACAATAAATGTTGTTTTAGTTAAACAAATTGATTAGTTTTTTAAGATTCTTCTTAGCCATTTCTGTCTACTTTGTCTGTACCGTTAATGCAAGATTCACTGATTAAAAATTTGATATGCTTACAGATATTGAAGACGCTCGAGTTTCCCCAACTCAGGCACTAGACTGCCCGACAGCTTTGCATTTCCAAGGTCTCTGCAGGTACCAAATTATAATACGTAATTAATTACATATAATAATATATGATCTTAATAGCAACATGTTTCCCTACCTAACACATGCATATGATACAAGCACATTACGTGTGTAACTGAGGACAATTCTTTTTTTCTAATGATTATTTATAGTAATCTTGAAAGTTAAGAGGGAAATTATAAATACTGTGTAATAAGTATTAATATTTGAATAATTGTCTTTGATAAGACAAGAAGTTGTCTTCAGAGGTTTGAGTGAAACGAAAGAATAGAAGTACAAAACAAAACAGTAACTACAAAATAGAAGTAAACGGGGAAAAAAGAAAACAGGAAAAGAGAAAAAAGAGAGAGATGTGTAAATGTCTTACAATCGGGTGACCCGATTATCGCCATCACAGGTAACGTGAAACCAAGTACATGGATCTACCAGGGTTGGATCCCAGCTCTGTAGAACATGTCCTGGGTCTTTCACTGCTGCTCTAAACGCATACAGAGCATCCCCTGTTCATGCATATATTAAAACACGAAAGAAGATACAGATTAAACCAGAAAATAAGTTCAAGGATAATAACCCACATAACAAAAACTCGATTTGTTACCTTCCACGTTTGCATTTACAGGTGCTGCATTGATTGAGAGAAGAACAAGAACGAGGAGATGAAACAAAGTACAAATCGCCATTAGAGAAGTCGAAAAGGCGTTTTAGTATGGTATAGACTATAGAGTCAATATTATGATTATTAGCTCTTTTATAGAGAGAGAGAGAGAGAGAGAGAGAGAGAGAGAGGGCCTAAAGATTGGAAGCAATGAATCAACCCTATGTTGGTGGAATTTATAGAGCCCATAAAAAAGGATTGCTGGTTTTGTTTTGTATGGAGGAAAAAAAAAAAACACTAAAAAGCAAAACGGAAAGCACGCATAGTAATTAAAATCAAAGTTTCTTTTCATCTTTAAGTTTGATATTTTAACAAATATTTTGTTTTATCGTATTTTTATTGCAACTCAGTGAAATAATATGATATGAAGGTTTCATCGTCGTTTACTTGTTGGACGATTTAACCAAATATCTCCTTACAGCCCTTTTACTGGCTAAAGCAGGTAACTTTGTAAGAAAAAAGACCAGTTGTTGTTCGTATAGGACCACTCATGTGATTATGACATTTCCTTCTGCAAATTGAAAAAAAAACGATTATTCCAACATATTACACAAGATTAAATATATGAATATCCTCCTGCTGTATCAATTTTCATTCAAAAGGCTTTAAGAAAAAACAATGGAAGATGCATATATAAAAACGAAATATTATTACAAGTGGATAGAGGAGAATATTTGAGACAGAAGGCTGTCCATTTCATAGTTTGAAATGTTCCCCAAGCACCATATGAAAGGCTTCAATTTTTAATTTCTTGTCTTAGACGGAGATATACGTACTTTGTTTTTTTTTTAAGGTAAGCATCTTTGCTATGGCGATTTGTTAAAATGGAGACACAGCCACTCAAATACAAGAATATTACTACTTGGAAATGCTTACTTTAAATAATAAAAGATAGATACTCAGATTCTGCAGTAGAGGCCAATTAATTGAAAGAAGAATTATTCTAGTAAACATAAGTCAACTTTTTCATATTCATATTCCAATTATTCCATCCCATGCAAAATCAATCTTACTTCCCAACTTTTTCTTTTTTATTTGTCTTGGAGGCCAATGAGGTTATACGTTGATTGGATCGATGCTCGTTCGGATTCGACGACAGCTTTTTATATGAATGCTCGATAATATTAATACTCAAAATTTAAAGAGCGGATTATGAAATATTATTTTATTTAACATTTGATGAAACGCTATTAATTTTACTGGATAAATTCTAAGAGATCAAATCTAATAAATAAAACATGTATTTCAATAACAAATAGATGGCCTTTTAATACATCAAAATAGAATGATTCATGGTCTTGTAAATACAAACCCTCTCATCGCATTCAAATTTACCTCCAAAACACACATTTGCCCATTTTAGGGACAATGATGGCGGTGGTGATGGAATCAATCACTTTAGTTTGTGGGATAAAAGTTGAAGAGATGGCCATGGCTATGGCTATGAGGTCCACTATGAGTATTGTCATGTGAGACACAGCTTTTAAAGCTTGGACTTAATTGAGTAGCAGTAGTGGAAGAGGGGTCCATCGTGTGTTCAGTCTTTTTTGACTTACATTTGATGTTTTATAAAGACAGGTGAAAGAAGGGAATTAGGTATGGTGTGATTGGTTTTTGAGAAGCATCGAGTATAAAAATTGATTTAGGTTGAGACATTACCACTTGCCATCTTAGATTAGATTGCAATCAACCCAGCCTTTTGATTTCTCCTTAAAAGGAGTGACTTGACTAAGCCCTGCACTAATATTTCTTTTTTGTTTTCTAATTTCATTATGGAATTGGAAAAAGTTGGAACAAATGCTTAAAAGGCCTTTTGTTCTTCTTCTGATGCTTCTTGAAACAGAAAGAGAAAAGCAAAAGATTTCCATACGGATCATTGAGTATATAATCACAACCCCACGATCCTTTTTTCTCTTCGATTTATATATATGTCTCCTCTGTCAATAAACAAGCAAAAGCAATCATTTTGGCTGACCAATTTTTAACCTATCATGCAAGATATTGTGGGTAAACCAAAACTATTCTGTATTCACATTCTTGATGAGTATATAAATTCAATGATCTATTAGGAGAACAAAATCTTGAAAAATTGAAGGATTTATCAGTGTGTTTTTTTTTTTTTTTTTTTTCACAAGAAAGGAGAAAAAAGAAAAGCTTTTATAAAGAGTAATGAGAATAGTGTAAAAGGAGATTGGTTAAAGTGATAGCAAGCAACAACAGAGGACATAACGTGTGTAAAAGGCTAAAAGCCGAGTCCATAATAATGACTTGGCAGAAAGGAAAAAATTAGGAATCAAAACACAATTTAGGTTTGAATATCCAATATAATGTGTATGATACATAAATTTTCAATTCTAAGGCCGAAATGCCCTATTTCGTTTGAAAATCAATGGTTGCTTCGAAATGTGAAAATGGGCCGAAGACTAAGCAATTGTCCTGTTCAGAGAGCTTAAAGGCTGGCTGTGGACCAATTTATGCTACTACTACTGCATAAACATATCTTGAAAATGGATAAAAGTCCAACAAAAAAAATTGTTGGCAGTCGTTATGTTCAATAATTCGAGTGCAAATGCAAAGTACAAAGACCAATATGAGTAAGAATTGACAGATTTAACATCACCATAATACTTCCTAATGATGCCAGACCAACCACATGGGTCGGCAAAGGTTGCCAACTACAAATGAAATCATGGTAAGTAGGGTTATTTGAGGGTCACCCAAAGCCCCCATCACCTATTTGGAAAAACAAATTTGAGTGCTACTGATTTTTACTGCAGGAAAAAAAAAAAAAATGATTCCGACGGCCCATCTGCACCCACTGCGACTGCCAACGGTGGATTTATGAATTTGGTTCCGAGCTATCACAGCACCAGCAACAAGTTCTAATCAAAAATGGCCAAGCTCAATCACCTGGTTACATTATTTTACATGTAAGAAACACAATTTGACGTACTCGTTTCTGTTTCCCTCAGGAGAAGGAAAATAATTTAATTATACTGATGGATAGACAAAGTTACACCATGTTAACTGTGATATTAGCTGGGAAAAAGATTAGTTCATCACCTGCTTCAAAACTTTTCACCTACCTTGACAGCTAAGCCACCTGCTCTTCTCCCCGGTCATGTCTACTGCTATGATTTAAGAACTGCCAGAACATCAAATGAAAATGCACTGGTAGAGGGGGTGGATGGTGTGGTGCATGCTTCAAACGCATGCGCAGAGATTAATGCAAAGAAACAAGGACTACTGAATTTTACATTTACTGTGGGAGGAATGTTGAAACTATTTACAATTAGAGCTAGGAGCTCTATCTAAGCAGGGTTTCATCCATCAAGAGCTTCACTAGCCTTCACAAACCGACCCTTCACTCGCTTTCTTGTATCAGCTCTTGCCTTTCTTGATTCATATCGTATGTGCTTATCATATCTGTACAAAACAAACGTTTAGTGTTTCAGGAATAATATAATGCTTGATGAATGCTTAGCACTGAGATGCACCAATGAAGATATACCTTCGGGTTTTCTTCTTCTCTTTATATCGCTGCATGGCAGTGCCTCTGTTCTTTGCCAGCAGCTCTATATCAGCCTTGGTTGCTGGCACTGTTCTCATGCTGTCACCTCTCACAAGAATCTTCTCTTCCTTGAACTGGATATCTCTACATGTGCTAGACCCTTTCAACTTGCCAAAAGTTGATTCCGATGATGGCCTTGCTACTGGTAGATTGTTGCTTTCAGATGTCTCTGGACCTTGGCTGGCTGTTGGGTTATTTGTGTTTTTCTGCAGTTTCATGCAACCCAAAGATAGAACAAATATGAGACCCATATTGCACACATTGGGTTGAATAAGGAATAAATTAACATCACATACTTCAAAAAGTCGAAAACAAATATATTTTTCATTATTCAAAACTGGGATTGAACAGCATGATTACTGGATTACTAGCACATACAAAACAGCAAAATGCACGACATTAATTAAATATTTGCAGAGAACAAACAGTTCATCCGAAAAAGAACCATTCTGGTTGTACTGAATAACTAAAATCAAATGTTAGAAAATAAAATCAAAGAACTATACGAAGAAACTGTTGCTGATTTGGCATTGCAAAACTTCTAAAGGTTTGTAATACACAAACAAAAATAGTAGTGCACAAGCACTTTAAGGTCACCTATTAACTCAAGCCACATCAAGTATATTCTAGAACATTTACTAGAAAACTTGATGAAAACAAAATTATAACTAGAGATTGTATAACAATAGTATAGTTATAGTGAGTACTTACATTAAATAATGGCATATCATCATGTGTAATAGGGCAATTGATCTGGTACATATCTCCCAACATTTTTGCGCTACTCAATGAAGTTTCTTTCATGAATTCGCCAATATTTTTTATAGTGAACCCAGCATCGCTCGTATCATATGCACCTTCTAATTGGTCAGATTCATGTGTTCTCAACTGTCCTAAATTAAAATCCCATATCTGCAAGCAAGGGCTGGAATGATTGATTATCCCTGATGCGAGTTATCCTTTTGCAGCAAATTACTGAAGACAGCAGCTTTATCAACTATAAAAAATTTTCTGAAAAATTTCCATCCCCAGACCATCGGTTAAGTGGTCACAATATATTTGAATTTTAAAATTTCACCTGAATATAGTGAAAGTGACCAAACAAGGCAAAGAGCGAGAGAAACCAATGCCAATGCCATTAAAAGGAAGAAACCTTTTTCCTGGCAATGCCAGGATTGGGAGCGAATTGGGAATGCAATGACTGTACAAGGGATGTTTTTTAAAAAGCTGGAAATTTAAGATGATTCCAAAAAAAAAAAAAAAAAATCTAAGGAAGTTACCTGAGTGCCATGAATGCTGGCATTACTATCCCACATTATATCCCCAGAAACCACACGATCACTGGGTTTCAGATCCACCTGCGACGGCAACATAAACAAGGAGGTGTACGGTGCCTGTTCCTGAAACGATTGCTGAGGAATTGTAGAACCAGAACCAGCACCAGCACCAGCAGCGTCAATAACGCCGTCATTTCCATTCCCAAAATCAACCGTGTCCACATTCTCCTGCCAACCACTCCTGGTTGGCGTTACCGGCATCATATTCTCTCCGCCGCCGCCGCCACCGCCAGTGTCACCATTCATCATATTTCTTTTGAACAATCCCACCAACTGCTTGTAAATCACTTGCTTGTATTTCCCACAGCAAGGACTCTGATGCCTCTTCGAGGCAGTCACCATATCTACACTACTCACATTCCCATAAACCAAGGCTTTATCATTAGGCACCATCAAATCCTGAAAACTCATACCATCACAAGATTTAAACGCCCACGGATCGATTTGCATAACCAAATCCTGCGTCCCAGCACCGGTCCAGCTCTGAATCAACGGGTGATCTAATTTCTTCTCCTTGAGATCAAATCCCCACATTGAGGCCAGCTCCAGCGCTGAGGGACAACCTGAGAACCCTTCGATGGGGGTCCGATCATGTGAGGCGGAAACAGAGCAACTTCCGTGGGCATCCCAATCGCACTCTTGGCAAAGCACCAAATTATCGGTCCCGCAACGAAAAGAAACAGGCTCGGAGCCGCAGTTATCACAGATCTGGGATCGGAGATGCTTCCGCGACAAGAGGTTGGCCGAGTGCACATGCTGGTCACAGAAAAGACAGAGCTTGGCGGAGTCAGCTCTGCAGTAGAGAACGGCAACCTGCTCGCTACAGAAATCGCAAGGAACACTCTGTTTGGTTTCGGATTTGGGGCTACCCATCTTTAAGCTTGGAAAAACCCTAGAAGAGGATAGAAGAGAGAAGGATTATGTATGGTATGGAGAGCTAAAAACGACAAGACGCAGAGAGGTTTATTCGGTGTGGCCTTCTGGCATGAAATAAGAGAGACATCTTTTACCTTTTGGTATTGTTTTTGGAAACTAGTGAAAGCGCAATGAGGCACATGAGAATCGTGGAGGGATAAATTTGTAAAAGATGGAGCCCATTTAAACAAAAGAGCAAAAATATCTTTGCCTTTTATGCTGAGCTGGCATATTTTATCTTCATTGTCCTCGGAGCTAGTATTTATTTAATACTTTTAACATGTATTATACGGTGCATCGATCGGGTTCCGCGATTGATGTTAGCCATCTGATTAGTTGACTCGAAGGGCTGTTGTGGAAATTACTGCAGATTGTCTGGTCAGCGAAATCGCAGAATCGCTACTATCGCGGGCGGATGCAAGTAGTTGCAGTTGCAGCGTTATTGAATCGGTAATAACAATAAAAGTCACACGACGCTTTCAGCTTTCTTGTTATAGTAATTAGCAACTGAAATTTTTTTAATTTGGATTAGGGAGTGTCATTCCCATAATTAGCACTTTCCTTTTGTTATTTTAATGATTTAATGGAGAAAGCTCATCACCTCATTCCGATCATTTTTTTTTTTTTTTGGAAAAAAAAGAAGGAAGTTATACAAAATAATGATCCAAGTAATATGGAGGAGAGAGATTAGACAACGTGCACTTTTTTTATTAATAATTAAACAAAAGGGAGATATTTGAATAATTAAATTATTATAAAATAAAATAGGGAGATTACTACTAATATTGGTTATTTAGTCGGGTTAATGAAAATATATAAAAGTGGTGGGGACCATACTGTAAAAGTACAGATATTAATGAATTGAATTCAATATTCAAAATCCAGAGCCTTTCTTCTTTAAACACGTGGAAAGTGATGAATGGAGCTTTAAAACAATGCAACGCCGTTTGAAAGGGCAAATTTGCGGCTCTCGAGAGGTATACGTCGTCATCCATGACGTCTTTCTTGTTACCTTATTATTATTATTATTATTACAAAGACTTGCTTACTCTGTTTGAAAAATAGTTGCTTTTTTCTTTTTTCTTTTTTTTTAATATCAAAAGTTTGAAAAATACTTGCTTAGAGGGTAATGAACCTATTTAATTACGGAATGACATTAAGCTATTTTTTAAGCATCTATTAACCAAAAAATGCAGTCTGGTAAATTAATATTGATAGTATATAATCGCAAAAATGAAACGCTCACTGACATTAAATCGATGATAGGGAATAGATCATTTCATACATTAAATCAATGAAAAAATCGCTGCCGGCAGGCAAAGGAAAACGACGAGCGGAGTCTTTAATTAACGGCGGAAAGCTGAACGCTTTTCACTCATAAGATGCCTGTTTAGAACGTCGAGCAGAAGGGCTTTTTAACTTTTATGCCGATACCAAGAACTTCTGGCATTTTTTTTTTTTTTTTTCTTTTGCACCTCAAGGACTAGAATGTTTACGAGACGACGGCTCCTCAACCCTCTTCTTATGCAGTCATCTGTCTTCTGTAAAACCAATAAATTTCATCTATTTACATTCTTCGACCAGTCATTGCATAATTCAGTAGGAGCAGTGCATGCATTTTTATGTTTATTTCTTAAACTGTTGCTTATATGGAAAAAAATAGAGGTCAAAAGACAAAATTCCAGGTTCGTCAGCCAGCCATTTTTCGTTTTTCTTTTTTTGTCCATTGCACTAGAACTATGTTATTTTGTTGAATGCAAAAGATTCATCCGATCGTAAAAACAGAGAATAAAAGTCAAAAGCAAGGAATCAATGATAGAGCTACGAACGTTACTCGCCGATATATATCATTTCGCCAATGGATTTTGACACGTCGGTTATTCTTCAGTCGACGAATAACCCTACCTTATCAGTTGATGTTGCCATTGGAATCTAACCATCATAAGTCATGGGAAGGGAAAAGAAAAGAGGATATTGCTTGCAAGAGAGTGACTGACTAAGGTTTTTTATCACACATTCTCAGATTGTTTCAAAGGGCATTTAAATCTTGATGGGGCAAAATTTTACAATGGCAGAAGCCAATTAATAAAGATGAATATATTTCATATTCCAGGGCAAATAGTTAATCTAGACTGCCTATAAAAAGAGCGAGGGAGTTTCGCCTTATTAAAAAACGACAAAAAAAAAAAAAGAAAAAGAAAAAGAAAACTAGAAGAGAAGACAGAGATCGTTCATGAAGATGAAGAGCCTTGTTTGGTAGCCAAGGATGATTTGCCTGTAGCCTTATGCAGGTTCTATTTAGAATTTGAATGCGATCCACAGCAGTCTCCTTGGCTAACGAGACCAGCTCTTATCTTTCATGCTCGACTTGTTTCATCTAATTTACTTAACTTTTTACCGTTCTTAAAAAATTATAGGTTGAAGACTTTATAGAAAAACATTGTTGATTACACACCATCCTGAAAATATATGTACCAGAAATCACTCTTTACACTGAAAGAAGTCCAGCAAACAAATGACAAAGCACAAAGTTGAGCGTACACTTTCAGCCAAGCACGGGACTTGTATAATAGTAGGGCCGCAACTATTTAACATGTCATGCAGGCAGTGCAAAGCTCTGCTGTGTCCATTGAGGAACATCTACCACTAAACAAGGATCCGTTTTCTCAAAGTCCGCAACCTAGAACAAAACCAAAGTTAACAGTTATATTGAGTTGAAGCAACTGGGACAGAAGAAAATGAAAGATGAAAATTTTCTTACTTTCTCATTGCAGTTTGGGCAATAGTGATATTTATGCCAGAGGCAATCCATTGAAGGGCAAAGAAAGCAAAATCCAAGCATAAATGGCATCATACAACCAACAACAGCTGCCAAACTAGGCTTTGATCTGTATCATGCATAAAGAGAGAATATGTCAGTCCATATAATAAGGAAAATAATAGGATGGAAAAGGAAAAAACAAGAAAACAAGTTTGACAGTAGAATTGACAACACATCCAACCTGAAATTCAGGTAGGAGGACGGAATTTAGATTCATAGAATCGGGTAATTTCACTGTTCATTTGATTTCATGGATTAAGGTGGTTCTCAAAATCCTCATATATCAAAGAAAGAAACAAAACAATGACAGCAAACAAATGTTTCTGAAAGCCATTTTGTCATCGACGGTATTGGTTGACAACAAAAAAATATGATAAGAACAACAACATTTTAACAATCCAAATGTATTGAGGGCCCAGATAAATCCTTATGAGCAGGTTGTTTATCTAGAATATATATAGAATACGTCAAGAACAGAAGTCCAGATTGCACATGCGAGATTCCTGCCATCTTTACCACTGCAGGTATCAATTCTCCAACATGTCCTGCATTCAAAACATTATTTCTTTCTCTAGGAAGTAAAACAAGCTCAACTGCATCTAATCGTTTCTTCCAGCATAACAATTGCACCTTAAACCCTATAACTTCAACAAATTCCTTACTTGGTCATTAATGGCAGCAATTAAGAATAAAGCCAATGCAAAAACAACAACAAAAAAAGGGGAAAAAAAAAAAGACTTTGCTTTCTGAAGATCATATCCAGGAAATTGATCAAGAAATTCAATTGTCGACCAACTTATTTCCAACCCATGAACTAAAAACGAATCCATAGTCCGATGATTTCTCTACAGCAAAGCAATCGCTTACCTATTCTAAAAAATTTGTTACAAATAAACTTAATCGCACATTTTGTCTCTATAAACCAATTCCCGCAAATCATTAGCCTAACATTTGCTACGCATATAGGGAGAATTTATTCAAAAATCGATGAAACCCTAATATCAAATCAATCGAGGTGAGAAGCAAGAATTGATTAGGCAGAAATTTACCTGACGACAGTAAGCCCAGAACTTCCACAGAAAGGACAGTTAAAAGGAGCAGGAGTGTCCCGATACATCGTCTGCTGAATCGGAATTCCTTTTGGATCACCGAAGACGGCGTTTGGTGGGATGGCTCCAGCTTGGTACGGGTTCTGGCCGACGTAGTAAGGAATCCCGACGGCAGGCTCGTCTTTTTGCCCCATAATTTTTTGTTTTAGTCAAGCTTTTCTTGATTAGAGATCGATGGGTTGGAGGAAGAAAGAAAGAAAAAAAATAGTTCTTGAAATCGAAGGAGGAGCAAGAATACGATAGGTTTTTGGAAGGAAAGCTTGTCTCTTTAATTTAATTTAATAAGAAAGCAAAGTAGTTGACGTTGAAAACTTGAAAAGCCGCCGTAAATAGAGACAAATATATAGTTAGTTTATACAAAGAAATGACAGACCAAAAAAATGTCTCTTTTTTTCTAGAGAAGAATTGACTAGGAAACCTTCCTTTCCTTCTTCTTCTTCTTCTTCTTCTTCTCCTTGCTTTCGATTTTACATTTTCAATCTTTTGAACCTAAATAAAACGCTAACCAACCACCTGGGGTTTATACACGGAAAGAGAATTCTAATTCCAGCCCTCCAAGTCTCCAACTCTACATTCTTTTATAGAAGACGGAAAAAACTAAAATCAAATGGAAAAGGTCAATGTAGACTTCTGGAAGGCTCCCATACTGCTCAAAAGGTTCAAAGCAGCCCTGCCATTAAGAATTAAACATCATGGGGGTCCAATCATTGTTGTTGGGCTGAAGCCTAGTCCAATAAGTAAGTAATAAGTATATATTTATTTAGTCAAAGCAAAATTATGAAATAGCAGTATAGATCATCCAGCCAGGATGCCTAAATAGGCTAAATCACAGGCCAGAGACATTCCTAGCTAGGCTTGTGAAGGAGGTCCAATTCTGGAATACTCATAAGCTGCACCAAACCCAATGGGCTACATCTTTTTCTTAATTATTTATCATTCAATTATAGGATGCCACTGCCCACTGCTACCCTTTCTTCAAGGCATTCACACCTTATGATTGATGGCAATTTTTTTTTTTTCCTTTTTTAATAATATTATAATCACAAGCTTTTCATGCAGTATTTACAGTTATTGTCTTTTTTTCAAAATATTTTTTCTTTAAAAATATAGAACATCTCGATCAATGGAGCCATTAAAGAAGGTTTCCCTTCCCTTCCCTTCTCTTCTCTTCTCTTCTCTTCTCTTCAAGTTTATGATTTTTATAATCAATTCTCTTTGTGGCTTAAAATCTTTTCAGTAAGTGTGTTCTGTTGATGATCCTTTTAATTGATTATTTGTGATGTTAAGAAGGATAAAATGGGTGGCAATTCTCCAATAATATACAAAAGGGTAATACATCCCAAGGAGTCACAGCTGGTAAGGCCTGACCGCAAGGGAATATTAGTGCAGACTCACTGCTCACAAACACAAATACATAGAGAGGGAGAGAAAGAGAATGGTGTCAGAGACTGACAATACTTCAGAATAGATTCCATAAGGTGGGGAAATTACCATTTTATTCGTATTCAAGCACCTTCATTTTAACCCATCTCGTGAATTATATACATATACATGTAATTGTAATTGTACTATCATCTCTCTCTCTCTCTCTCTCTGTTTTTTTTTTTTCCAAAGGCCACCACAGGCGGGGCGGGGCGTGGCGGGGCGGGCGGCTACCCCAATACATTCGGCCTGTCGAGTCTTTAGTCTTTAGTCTTAGTAATTTGCATGTTTGTTTTCTTCTTCTTGTCCATTTTCTACTCTTGAATTTATAGTCAGTAATATTACAGAATTTTAAAAACCTAAAACTACCTTTAACATTTATTTTTTATTCATATTTCTTTGAATACATAAAAGCTTTGTTTTAAATAAAAAATTATGCAAGAGTCAAGTTGACTTTTGAAACTTTTTATTATTTCTTGAATGCAAAAAGTTTAAAACTTCAATTGTTCTGGATAAGGCCTCCACCACCCTAACTTTGCTAGATTCCGTTAATCAGAAGGAAATATGATAGTAATAGCAGTAAAAATCAGATTAAAGCAAGATCGGACATCATGGTTGCATTTGCACCTTCTTTTAGTCAAGGGATTAGCAAAATGATGTCTATTTCGACTCGACTCGACTCGCGCCAGAAAAGAATATTTTCACGGTTTACAAGGACGTTTGTCCCTTCCATACACATACAACATTTTCTTAAAAACATTTCAAGTTAATTATAATTATAAATGCAATTATTACGTGAAAAAAATAGTTTTTTAAATATAAATTAATTAATGAGTAATGGATTAAAAATTTGTAATCTAATTATTGGTTAGAAATCAAGTATGAGGAATGGATAGTACTGAAATCGAAATTAAATTCTAAATTCTAATGATAATATTAAATAATATTTTATTTTTAAAAAAATATTAATATAAAAAAGAAAAACACATGGCGAGTAGAGTACGTAGCCGTCCAAGGAATGTCCCTCTTTTTTAAAAAAAAATAAAAAATAAAAAAAGTAAAAATAAAGATCACCAACTTTCTCAAAACCCACACAAAACTGTCGAAGAAAGTTCCGGCATTCTTTTTGGCAACCGCGTTTTTACCGGATCTCTCCTTCTTTTTCAATTTCTTTTTTTTTTTTTTTTTTGGAAAAACAGCTAACAAATTACTAACAAACTCTCTTAAAAGCTCCCACAAAGTCTGCAAGCTCCAATTTATTTACTTTAATAAATATACTTATAGTGATGGTTACTAACACGCACCCTCGACTGCGGGTGTGATAGCTGAGTCCAACACAGTTGTGTAAGACAAAATGTATCCCACAGTGGTTTCCTGGCTCTGACAGTCTTTGGCCCACCCAGGGTCTTTATGTGAAAGATTCGCACGCGCCTATACGAAGTGCGTGGCTTCTGTTTACTATTTCCACTAGAAAATTGAAAATAATAATAATCCTCTCTCTCTCTCTCTTTCTTTTTTCTTTCTTTCCAATGGTCTCCTCTTTTTATTCCCTTGAAAATCTCCACCCTTAGCTTAACAGAGTCTCTCTCTTTTATCTCAAAATCCCTATCTCATCTCTTTCTTGCGTTTAGGTTTATCTTTTGGAAAATTTGTATGTATATATTAGTGTAAGGATTTCAGCGGATTAAGAACGAGTAATGACGGCTCCAAACATGGCCGCAATCACTGCATCTTTAGAGAGGTCCCTTCAGAACTGTTCCCTAAATCGTCATCAAAGTAGGGGAGTTTTTGGGGCAGGAGAGAGGTCGTCGAGCTCGGACGATGCAGAGGTAGAGGGAGCACCGCCGGAGCAAAATCATATTCCTAACTCTGACACCACCTTGGAGCTTAACTCCCATATCTCTCTCCCTTACCATTGGGAGCAATGCCTTGATTTAAAGGTACCCTTCTGGATTTAAAAGTATATTTCGTCTGTTATAGCTTCAATAAATGCAGATCTTGCCCTCTTTCTCTCTCTTTTTCTTTTGTTACTTTCTGTGGAAATATGTGTCTTTAGTTCTTGAATGCCCTTTGGTTTGCTGTCTTGTTTTTAATGCTTCTGGTCTCTCTTTCTCCTACATATAATACTACCCCAGATTAAGAATAGGGTTATTGACCACAAAACAAACCCTAAAAAGGGAATTCATATATACTTTTTTCCTTTAGCCTCATCTCTTTTTCAATTTATCCCTTTTGGCTCCCATTTCACATAAAGCAATTAAACGATAAGAAATTTCTATGTTTGACCACCAAGTAAAAATTGTTTCTTTCAATGCTATATCTTAAAATTTAGGTGTTTATTTCCAGGGTTTGATTAGTTTTATGGTTATATTTTGTTTCATGGGAACATTTAATTTGTTCAGCACTATCAAAGGTTTAATCTTTTCTTGGGTGGATTTAGTACCAATTGGATTTGGATGGTTTCTTTTCTTTTCTTTATTATGGGGTGATTCAGTGTTCTTCCTTCCTTCTTTTCTTTATTATGGGTTGATTCAATGTTCTTCCTTCCTTCTTTATTATATATTGAAATCATCAAATATCCATAAAAAGAAAAGAAAGAAGAAGAAGATAATCATCAAAGAAAGGGTGCTGATTAATAAAAATTAGGGTGTTGATAGAGTTGAAAATTGGGTGTACTATGCAGACAGGGGAGGTTTACTATATAAACTGGAGGAATGGAATGAAAGCAAAAGAAGATCCAAGAGTAACACAAGAATACAACGGTGATTTTTACTCAGAAGACGATAGCTCATATGACAGTGAAGAGTCATCATCAGAGTCGTCTCCTCCATCTTCTTCAAGAGAGCATTATCGGGTGCAGCAGAAAGAAGACCATGTCCTTGTTGTGGCTGGTTGCAAGAGCTGCCTTATGTACTTCATGGTCCCAAAACAGGTTGAAGATTGTCCCAAATGTAATGGCCAACTTCTCCATTTTGATAGATCTGAAAATGGCTCTCCATGAAACACTTCCTTCTTTTCTTTTTCTTCTTCTTCTTCTTCCACTTCTTCTTCTTCTTCTTTCTCTTTTTTCTCGCTCTAGTTTTTAATTCAAACAACTCATTTGTGTTCTTCAAAGATTTTCTGAGTGTGGAATGATCATGATATGCGTGCCGAATGGCTTTCATAATTTAAATTGGCTACTTAATTTACTTTATATTTTCCTTTTCTTTTTCTTTGCTATTAAATTTGTTTCTTGATTTATCAAGGACGCCATTGAAATGAGTCTTAGCTTAGATAGAAAGAAAGAGAGAGAGAGAGAGAGAGAGAGAGAGAGAGAGAGAGAGAGAGGCAGTGGGTGAGGACAATGCAGAAGAAAGAACAATATTTTGGTCATGATTGGGACGTGTAGCTTTCTTTTCTTTTCTTTTTTATTCAGCTGTTACTGAGATAATTCTTGCTTTTTCAGAATACATAATAGCTACTTCTTCTTCTTCTTCTTCTTGTTATTTAATTTTAATTTTAATTTTAATTTATTATTAGCATGTTGTATAGCTGCAAATTGATTTATTTATTTATACCTAGTTTTTATAGCTAATTGTTTTTTTAGTCCTTTGTTACCACTAAATAAATATTATGTTCGTGTCATCGACAGACAAATGCATGATTTTTTTCTTCTGAATATAAAATTTTAGGTTTTTTAATTTTAAATGAGATAAAAATTTGCCTATTTATAATTTGAGTTTATGATATTAAATGTTAAATAAATTATTGGGGTGCTCTTAAAATAGAAAAAAAAAGGAAAAAGAAAATCCATATGAGTTTCTATATTTATCAGTTCACTTCAATCCTTATTAATCATTTTGTGAAGAAATCTCTAAATTTTGTTGATTGAACCATTAAAACTTTTAAAAACCAAATTTATATTATTAGTTAATATTTTTAATTAATTTTCAATATTGCAATTAAACAACTGAAAATAAGTTGTTTATAAAAAGATATTTTGTTATATTTAAATTATAAAAATAGCATTTGTGTTTGTCAACGGATATTATAATTATTAAAAAGAGAGTGCTTTCATCATGATTGCTTTCTTGAATTTTAACCTTTCTTTTCTTTTCTTTTCTTTTTTTTTCTTTTTTAATGATAAGTCAATACCAATAAAAAATTTATCTTGATAAATTATAATATGTTCGTTCTGTTCATTAATACAGTACCTCTAAACATATTTGGTCAGCTAAAAAGAAAGTTATTCGTTTATGTTATTTCGGTCAATTAAATTTAATAATGAATAAAAATATATGTAAAAATTATCTACATATTGATTTGACCTTTTTTTAAAAAAAAAATTGAGACAGTACATATTAAATTAATTCTTTATCAAAATTGCTATGTACAGAGCATACTTCCCAAGTGATGAATTAGAATCTACAGATTGGCGAAAATTACGTGGAAAACAATAGCTTCGTCGACGGCGGAAAAGGAGATTGTGGAAAATAAGGATGAGGCCATGGAAAACTAAGCTCATTTCCCTTACCTTCAAAAGGTTTTTTCTTTTTTTAAATAAAAATTAAATTTAGAAATTTCATGTTTGGTTGGGTTGTTGAATTTCCACTTAGAAAGAAGCTGTTGAATCTTCTTATTGGCGAAAGAGTAAATTGGATATCACAACAAACATACAAAAGATGGAGAATTTTTCAGATGTTTGAATCTTTATGAATAGAGAAACTCATGGCAGAGAGCTTTTTTTAGGATAAAAGAATTATATAATTAACATAAGTTGAAAATTTTCATGCGGGAAGGTTTCAGATTCCTTGAAATTTTACAGTGAGATTGGGATAGATAGAGTGGAGGTTTACATATGTAAAACGACAAATTTCTTTTATTGCGCCACTCGTACAAAAATTTAAATATATAAATATAATATGCATTCAACAGAAGAAGAGAAAGAATATTATGAGCAGCTTTTCTCAGTCTTGGGTCTCTGGGTATATGACAAGTGTTAGACTGTGTGGTCACCACTCACCCATTACTTATTATAATCTTGCTTATTGAAAACAAGAACTAATTAAGCTGAAAATTAAAATGATACGAGAGAAATGGAGTAGTTAGGTTTAAAACACGGTTGCAGAAAGGTAAAATTGACAATATGAAGCTCGAAATACAAAGTGTAAAAAGATAGGTTGCATGCATAACAGGGAAAAACACTGGTCTGAGGGAGGGTGAGGGCCTTTCGTCCGAAAAGATTCGAGTTTCAGAGAAACAAAGATGCTGTAGTTTCAGAGTGTTATATATATTATATGGTCCATGATGAGACGATAGGTCTTATAGTTATATATATGTAGCTTGCTTCGCTCGGAGTAGGGACTGTGCAGAAACAAAGAAACCTTTTCTTTTCCTTTGCTTTGTTTTTCTTTGACACAGAAAAAGAATCTAACCACTTTGTGACTTGTGAGTGAGAGAGAGAGAGAGAGAGAGAGAGAGAGAGAGACCTAGAGGGTTCTTGCATTGTGCACTACGTCTGTCTGTGTCTATATAGAAAGAAAAAACAGATTAACTTGGATACATGAAGCTACAAAGGTAAGACAGCGAGAGAGTCAGACACTGAATAATTAGGGTTTAATTAAATGTAATTACCACTAAATGGAAACTAAAATCTTGTTATTGTCGTTGTTCTATTTGTCAGCGAATATTGCATTTAGTGAAAAATTGGTCAAAGGACCCGCATTCCCTTGAAAGCCTTTTTCATTTTACCCTTATATAATTCAAACGCTTCTGTGAAGGGAATCTTTTATGCATGTTTGTCTGTTTTAGTACCTAATTGGTGTTCTTGTGTCTTTCTTCCATGCTTGTGCACGTACAATTCAATGTTATTTTTACATTTTACTAACTTAACTGCAGCTTTGTTTTTGGAATTTCCATTCAATTGTGCACTACTAAACTCCAATAAAGAACTATCAACAATCTCTCCGCGATATGCATTGTAATTTAGAATCTAAATGTTATGGCAGAAGACAAAGCACGTGTTGCCTCTTGTAAATATGTCAGGGTACGCATATGAGGCCCTGTACCATGTTTTTGGTGAATAGAATGGCTTTAAAGAGCAGAGATTAAGGAAGCAATACCTCAATTGGAGGGCCAGACATGACTCCTCCTGTGTTTTTGCAGAATTATAAAAACATGGATGTCTCCCACTTCGATGCCTGCAGATTATTCATTCATTCAATATCCAAAATCTAAGGCCTACGCTACTACTATTATTCATGGCCCATCTTCATTATTTATTTGCTTCAAAAGAAGTGCATTTTGATGTGGTATTAATGTTATGGTTTGATCTCGCCCAAATATTGAAATTTATTATTTTCTACATTTTAAAATTTTATTCATTTTATCTATTTGGATAATTATGTTGATAAGAAAAAAATTTGAAAATAAAATCGTATTTATAGAAACACTATATAGCCAAGTCAAGTAAGTGATCATCTATTGCTCAATTTAACTCGATCGATATTTATCTATGTACAATTTTCTCTTCATCAATTTTCTAGGTTGATTTCTTTCTTTTGAGAATAACTCATTAGCACCAAGGGCGTAGGCCCATCCACAATGAAACATAATTGTAATATAATTTTACCAAATAACAATTTCATGTATTTATATTTAGTAATAACAATATTTTTTGCACTTGCTTCAAGTGGTCTTACAAAGTGTTTGTGGTAATGTCTAGCCCGGAGACCTCAGTGTGTCTCTTGCTAATTTAGTAACAAAGCCCAGTTTGGATGCTTGGTATCTCAAATTGGGATGAAACAATAATGAGGCTGCATCCAATAGGCCTATGGGACTATTGGGCTCTTTCAGGCAATCCAATTTATAGAACCAGCAGCTTAAACTGTGTTTTACATATAGTTCAAAAGTCAAAAATGAATTATAGCATTCTAAAGGGGAAGATTCAGATTTAAAAAAAAAAAAAAGGATAGGATATATGTAAGTATCACGGAAGATTAATAATTAACAAAACAAAATAACTACTTTTTATAATACAAGAAATAACCTTGCTATTGCATTCAACAAACAAGTGAAAATTCAACAACCACGAAGAAGCTTCAAGGACCTGACAGTATCTAACGAACGACACTTGACACAGAATCTAAGAGATGATGCACTGCTTTCTCAAAATTAACAAAGCCCATGAACCAGAATTCATGGCCATCAATAGTGACAATATGAATATACTTTTCTGGTGGGTTTTCTTTCATAATAACTGGGTTGACTTGTCCAATTTTCGACAATGGTATCATCAGTTTGTAATAGCACCAAGTCTCCTGTCCTGAAGGAGCTTTGAAGGAAAGAGGACGATCACTGCAGAAACCAACTCTAGCCGTTGATAGATAAATGGTTCCAGCAACAGGTCCAGTAAATGTTGAAAGGTAACAAGCGAAAGTCTTGATCAGCTTTTCATTTGGATCCGTTTCAAAAATCTGCTTAAACAGAGACTCAAATCCACCCTCTGTTATTGCTTTTGCTGTCAGGTTCACCTTACCCCATGCTGCTTCAGATACAGACGGCGCCGTCTTCACTGCAATTTTTATTTTTCAGATGTTCAATTAATACTTAAACCGAAAATAAAAATAAAAAGAACGAGTTGTCTTAGAAACTTACGATTATGCCAGATGTTTCGGGCGATGGTCTCTGCTTTAGCGCTCCAGGTGTTGAAGGCGTGGATTACAGGTTCAAATGGATTGTTGCTAGGCTTGTCTATAGGGGAATAAACAAGGTAAGGTTGCTGATAAATTTGCTGGTGGTCACCGGCGGTCCATGAGGCTGCTTTTTGGTTATCAGGGTGGACTGTAGGGGCCGCCGGTGAACCCATGATGTGTGTTCCCCATTTCTTAGTTTCCTCCTCTGATACCGTTTGCTGGGACTCTACTTTCGTGTCTTCCGATTGTGTGCTTGCCATGCTTTAATCAACTTTCGATGAATTCCTAATATTACATAATATATAGACAGATTTTGTTTTCTTCGTTCTGAAGAATAACAAAGAACTAAAGAAACATTTCCTTCGCTTTCGCGCTCTTTCGAGAAGGGGTATTTTGGTAAACGTAGAATGTTGGAGAGTTGACTGGTTGATATTATCTGAAAAACTTGTTTTCTTTTATTTATTTTTTATTTTTGCTGTTAGAGTAGTAGATTAAGACTCCGTTCAAATTTTAGCTCGTGTATGCATTTATCGTTAACTAAGTTCTGATGTATTATCCGAAAAATTATTGATAAAAGAAAAAATCAGGATTTTTCCAAATATTTTATTTCCTGTCGTTCGTTCTCTTTCGACTACAATCTGAACGGAATCACTGCATAAAAACGACGTCGTTCTCGTTTCTTGTCCAGCAACGACAGAATTCATTAGGAACTGTCTTTGTGAATTGACTAGAAGGTTGGTTAGGAATAGAAAACGCCAATTTTCCAACCTCATGTCCGTGTCTATGAAAAGTTGGTGGGAAACTTCGTCCCTGTTACCTACTTATGGCTACCACTTGCCACTCTGCACTAAACTCTCGTCTTTTGATATCCTGCTCTCACTTCATTGGGAAGAAAGAAAATGAGTTACCAGCGGCTTGACTATCCTCCACCACCGCCAGGTAATTTCGATTTTTCCGTCAAATAACTGGATCTTCATTTAATCTCTCCAAATTGAACTGCGTTTCTTCCATTAAATTCTTGCAAATTATTATTTCAGGGCCTCCTCAGCCTGGATATCCACCCCCGCCAGGGACTCCTCCTCCTGGGTATCCTCCACCACCAGGGCCACCTTATTCTCCCCCGCCTCCACCTGGTTATCAAGGCTACTTCTATGAAGGCTACCCTCCTCCACCATCTCCTACTCCTCCTCCGCCTCCACCCCCGGCCCGCCAGGAGGACGACGGTGGTTGCTTTTCATTTCTTAAGGGATGGTATGTCATATGCGATCTTTACTATATCTGTCTACTTTTTGGCTTTTTGAACATAACTAAAGGCTGCGAAATCAAGAATTGAATTATATACTTACGATCTTATTCAATTATATGTAACATTCCATATACATATAGAGAGAGAGAACTATATATTCCAGAGTTAGATCAAGCTTAATTAGCCTTTTTTTTTTTTTTTCTTTTTGTTCTAGTTTCTCATCCTTGCATGTTTGTTGCACTCGCAGTTTGGCTATGCTTTGTTGCTGCTTTGTGTTGGAAGAATGCTGCCTTTAGGCCTTGCATTGGATCATATAATCTTTATATATCTATAGTGTTTGATAATTATACTTCTACAGACTTTGAACATGTTATTCTGCCATTCAATTTATCAAGTGTGAACCTAATTATATTATTATAATTATTATTATTGAATGAACTGTGTCTGTGTTATATATATATATTTCTTAAATGTTGGAAATGGAATCTAAGTTTAACTGCTATTCTAAATTCTAAGCGTGATTGTTCATGGGTGCAACGTTTGATGCCCAGTCGGTACATACGATCCAAACGTTTTACATTTGTCGTTTAACATAAACGGGATGGACGAGCTCAGGCTCTCTCAACTATTAATATAAGCCCAAACTATACTCTATCGGCCCAACCCGACCCATCAATTTTGATCCGGCGATTACGCAAATCTCATTTCCGACAATTCTAATTCTAATTCTAATGTTGAATTCTCTGGTTCCGCGCTGCGCCTATAGCACCACCGTTCCAGTTCTGTCTGAAGTCTTAATCCCTAACATCTCCCTCCTCTTTTTTTACTCACGGCCCGCGCTGTTTCGCCGAAAGCATTTCTTTTTCTAGTTTTCAAGAGAAATGGAGTTTCGAAACTATCTCAATGGTCGGATTTCACCGTCTTCCCCCGCTGACCGTGGCAGTACTGCTAGATCCACGGCTCTCACTCTACAACCCAACAACAGTAGCCGGGATGTTCAGGTACGTAATTCTCGGTGTGCCTCATTGTTAGACTCAAAACTTCAGGGGGAATTCTAGTTATTATAATAACATTGGAGTCAAATCGGGAAATACAAGTCGGTTACAATTTTTGAGGAAAAAAAAAAAGAAGGGAACTTGGGCACCAAGCACGTCTGCCTGTATAAATGGCAACGTCCAAATGAGCATATACTCGTTCCAATCAAACGCTCTCTCGCTCTCTTTCTCTCTATAACCGGTTTCATCTCTAAAATAGGGAAACAAACCCAAAACCCTAATCAGATTGAAAAACAACACCGGGATCATGGTACCAACATCTCTCCTTGGACCTCCAGAGCTCCACAATCCGGCGCTACTATCAACACAATCATCACAACCAACATCCACTCAAGCTGATCCTTTCATGGATCTCATGGTAGCTAATTTCAACAAAGCTGCGGTTGTTTCGCCGCTACCTCCAATGGGCTACACGGAGAATCGTTCTGCAACCTATCTCTCATCAGGCAATCCTTGCCTCGATTTCTTCTTTCATGTCGTACCTGATACCCCACCCGTGTCCATCAAGCAGAGGCTCAAGGAAGCCTGGCAGCAAGACCCTTTAACCACTCTCAAACTCATCTGTAACCTGAGAGGCGTTCGTGGCACTGGAAAATCTGACAAAGAAGGGTTCTATGCGGCGGCGATTTGGCTCCATCAGTTCCACCCCAAGACGCTTGCCTGCAATGTTGCGCCTATGGCGGATTTCGGTTATTTTAAGGACTTGCCTGAGATTCTTTTCCGTCTTCTAGAGGGATTTGAGGTGAGGAAGGCCCAAAAGGCAGAGTGGGAACAGAGAAAAAGAGGTCTCGGGATCAGAGTAAAAAGTTCCAACTTCAACCGTTTTAGCATGAGGAACAGGACTTTTCGCGGTCAGCTTCGGGGCCAAAGTAAACATTCTAAAGGATCGAAGCAGTCGAAGACTCGTGCCACCAGAGAGATCAGGGTCCTAAACGCTATGGAAAGGAACAAAATTGAAAAAGAGAAAGCAAGCATGTCCAGGAAACAGAAAAGAATATGCATGGCTAAGAAAGTTTTTGTGAGATATAGCAGAGACCCTGATTTCCGATTTTTATATGAACGAATTTCAGATTTTTTTGCTGAATGCCTAAAAGCCGATGTAGAATGCTTGAAATCTGGACAAACTAAGAAGATAAGCCTTGCAGCTAAATGGTGCCCATCTATTGACTCTTCCTTTGACAAATCAACTCTACTTTGTGAGAGCATTGCAAGAAAAGTATTCCCCGAAGAATTCTACCCTGAATATGAAGGAATTGAAGAGGCGCATTACGCTTATAGGATACGTGATCGATTGAGGAAGGAGGTTTTGGTGCCCCTGCGCAAGGTTCTTGAGTTACCAGAGGTTTACATCGGGTATAACAAATGGGGTGAAATTCCATACAATCGCGTTGCTTCTGTGGCTATGAAGCTTTACAAGGAGAAGTTCTTAAAACATGATGCAGAGCGATTTTCTAAGTATTTGGAGGACGTTAAATCTGGAAAGTCCAAAATTGCTGCCGGCGCGGTGCTCCCTCATGAGATAATTGCTGCTTTGAATGATGATGATGGTGGGCAAGTTGCAGAGTTACAGTGGAAAAGAATGGTCGATGATCTTGTTGAAAAAGGTAAGTTGAGAAATTGTATGGCTATTTGTGATGTTTCTGGCAGCATGAGTGGGACTCCAATGGAGGTATCAGTGGCACTGGGCGTTTTAGTTTCAGAACTGAGTGAGGATCCATGGAAGGGAAAGCTTATTACTTTCAGCGCAAATCCAACGCTTCAAATGGTGACAGGGAATAGTCTTTCAGAGAAGACTAGATTTGTGAGAAGAATGGAATGGGGAATGACGACGGATTTCCAAAAGGTGTTTGACCTTATTCTAACAGTGGCTGTTAAGGGAAAATTGAAAGAAGATCAAATGATAAAGAGATTGTTTGTTTTTAGTGATATGGAATTTGATCAAGCATCATCGAGAAGTTGGGAAACTGATTATCAGGTGATTGTGAGGAAATTTACAGCCGAAGGATATGGAAACTGTATACCACAGATAGTGTTTTGGAATTTAAGAGACTCGAGAGCTACACCAGTTCCTGCAACACAGAACGGGGTGGCTTTGGTTAGTGGATTTTCTAAAAATTTGATGAAACTCTTCTTGGATGAAGATGGTGCTATTGATCCTATCTCTGTTATGGAAGCTGCCATCGCTGGTGAAGAGTATCAAAAGCTAGCTGTGATGGACTAATCTTTTTTTTAATTGAAATGGACTGACTCTTCGTTTTCTTATCTAATACTCTGCTGTGTTGTGTTGGATACGTACACATCTGAAGATTGCTGCTTAGATTATCAAAATTTTGGTTTTTTTTATTAATAATAAAATTATAAAATATGGGAATTAATTTTTGAAGTGACAATTGATTTATTTTTGTTTCCCCATTGAAATAAAAAAAAAAGGAAGGAATTTCATATTTTCCACGATTTTTTAAATGCCAAATGCCACAGTATTTGATCAATCGTTACCCTTTTGGATAAGTTTCATTTTCAAATTTGTTGATGGATTTAGATTGTAGTTTTGAAAATGTATGAATTCATATCTTTTATTAATTAATTGAGTTAATGATGGTAATAACAATTTTAGAAATCCATTAATTAAATTTTTTAAAAAAAATTTACAAAAAGAAAATAAATTTAAACAGTGCAATGGGGTAAAATTATCAATTTCAAAATTAATGAGTGGATTGCTGGAAATTAGGTTTCTTCGGTGATTTCAACTTGGAACAATTTCAAAGGTGAAAAAACAGACGCTCAGTGACGCATATTGCACGGAAAAAAAGAAAAGGTTGAAGAAGTCCAGCAGTAGCAAAACACGTTAAAATTGAGAAAGTGTATTTTTTTTTTTAATATTTAATTACGTGTTGGGTAGAAAAGGAGCAAACCGAAGAAAATTATTGCATTGGCGTGAGACGAGGGGAAAGGGATCATATTATATCATTTGATTTGATTTGATCAACGATGGCCCCACCCCATCCTACCCTACCCCTTCCAGTTTGGATCGTACAAAATCTTCCGTGTGATTTCGGTGTCATCTTTCTTATATTAGAAATTACCATTAATTTGTTAATTTTTTAAGCTTAATTTCATATTTATACAAAATGTCCAGACTATCGATTCATATTTTCAGATTGCTCTTTAATATTATAATAATTAAATAAAAAAGATTAATTTATTTTTTAAAATATTTTTTTATTTGCAAAAATTTATGAAATTAAATAGGGCCTAATAATTAGGGAATTTTACGGGTAAGGTTGAATATGAAAGCGTGCATCGCAGGGCAACCGGCATTATATAATCACGTGTTTTTTGATTTGGTTTTTATTGATGAAGGATACCTGTTCAAGCACCACACCCAATTTTTCCATAACAAGTCCACACACCGATTTAGTCAATTCACGTGACTTTCTTTCTCTCCTTTTTTATTTTCATTTTTCAATTACATGCAATTTACTTGTTTCACAGCATTTATTAGTCTACTAAAATTGTAATTAATAAAACTATAAAAGGCTAATCTGAAAATTTACAGTTGCTTTTGAATTTCAATACTCAATGGAAAGAAAGAAAGAAAAAAATCTACTGGAAATTTAAAATTAAAAAACAAAATTTCAAAAATACCAAACCGGTAAATCCTTCAACCAGATTGTAGTTGTAACAGTATCATGTTTATTACTGCCATGGACACCACGTGTGCCATCTGCCCGTTGTTTTTACTCCTCCTTTTTTTTTTTTTTTTTTTTTTCAAATTTCCTCTCTTTTTCTTTTCACCTTTTTGACCCCTTCCTTGTTCATGTTTTCTCATGTAACTCGTGCAGTTCCATGTACATCTCCTCTTTATTAACGTCCCTTAACTTTCTAGCACCCTCCCGCCTTCGTATTTAAGTACCTGTAAAACATTCTCTGAGTTTAATCAAATTCCTTCTATACTTATCGTGAAGAGTCTACAATGTCGAGAGCCACTGTTGAGCTCGATTTCTTTGGCATGGAGAGAGATGCCTCTTCCAAGTCTCGCTTTCCTAAGTTTCTCCGTCGCCACAGGAGCTTTCGAGGTACCTTTTTTTATTTTTCTCTATAATTTCTTTTCCCATATTCTCTTACGATTTCTCAAATTTATTGTAATTTTTATGCAGATATTCAGAGCGCCATTTCGAAAATCAATCCTGAGCTTCTCAAGTCTGTGATTGCTTCTGGTTCGGCCAATCAGTTGCAGAGTCCTGGAAATGGCAAGACATTTTCGCCTCCGGTACCGTCTTCTCCTAAGGAAGACGCGATCCGATTCCCACCTTTACCTGTCTATTCTCCTCTTCAAGGGTACTTGAATGCTTAGGATTATAATTATCACTATTTATTTATTTGCACGCATTTTTTATGTTTTAGGACCAGTTAATTAACAGTGATAAATTTCCTATGTTTTAGGCCTGTTTTAGAGAATCCTCCTCAAGTGGCTCCTTTGACGATCTTCTACAACGGAACCGTTGCGGTTTTTGATGTTCCTCGAGATAAGGTTAGTGGAGATATCTATTTATTTTCAGATGAATCTCTCGAGCAGTAATAATAGGAAATTTGTTTTTAAATTTAAAAACAAGGAAAAATATCCTTAGATTCTCTCTCATATGGAATGAATTGTGCAGGCAGAAACCATTTTGAAATTAGCTGAGCGTGGAATCTCTAAATCTGTTGAATCAATGAATCAACAACACCTACTGGACAATCTCGAGGGAGGTGAGTCAAAATTTTGGGGGATTTTATGTATTTATTATTTATTGCTTTCTTTTATGAATAATGACACATGAATTATCATTGTAACCAGATCTGCCAATTGCTCGAAGAAAGTCTCTGCAGAGGTTTTTGGAGAAACGCAAAGAAAGGTATAAAAAACATGACTTACCCTGTTTCTATTCATGCTTTTTGTACGTACTCATTTATAATATGATATTTAAGTTCTAATTAAAATTGCGATCCATACCTCACAATTATTGAACTCATGCTTGATTATAAATTTGGCTTTTATTTTCTGGTCAGTTGTAATTTAGTTGATCTCTTTCTTTTGAACGAAATAATATAATTTTCATATCAAATAGATCAGAACGTATGACACCTAAATGAAAGAAGATTGAATCTTTACAGTACCAAATTAAGCAATTGGTAAATTCCTTTACCAATATTCGTTTATAGAGGATGCAAAACATTTTTGGAGGAATCAAAGGGGTTTGGCCGTGTGGACTTTTACTTGTATTTCAATTGTTTTTGGTTGGTTACTTTTTCAACCCCTTCTTGAAGCAGTAAAGAATGCATCGAAAGCGGCAATGAGAAAGCACACCAGTGTTGACTGAAATTTCTAGCAAGAAGTTAGTACTCCGTTAACAGTCAACAACTCCTTTAAATTAGGCAATTCCATGATACTAGGCAGAAACATTAACATGATACAAAGCTTTTTTTTTTTTTTTTCTGAAGCCTTATTTTCCGTTAACTAAATCTTTTTTTCCGTATCATGGGGTTGATTTGGTAATCTAATAAACAAAACGCGTTTTTGATTTGTTTATGCAGGTTGACTAAAGTTTCTCCTTATGGTTGCGCAACTGATAGTCTGTGTCTAGAGCAGAGCTGACTGCAGAATATTTTATGAAGTTGGGTTGCTTTCTAATTGGCATTTTCCTCGTTTGACGGATAGCTGAAGATGACAATATATGCTTTAGATAAAGGGTTTAGCTTTAGCCTTGAATAGGGTAATGGGTGGAATTTTCGTGGTTCAGAATCACGTTTTAGTAATGTGTCCTTGGCAATTAGACTAAAATATTCGTTTCTCTGTTTCGTTGCAGTTTCCTATGGTCAGTGTGTCATTCTTTATCTGCAACGTTTTATACTAACCTATCCCTCCGACCTATATTTTCTTTTTTTCGTTTTTTTTTTATTTTTAGCCGAGTTGTTGAGTTTCTGTATTCTATTCAAGTAGGATAAAGACATGTTTTTCTTTTACTGTTTAGTGTTTATTCTTTTGGTGGTTTGAATGTGACCTTTTATGTATGTCGTCTCTGCGCCGCGTTCAAATATATGGTTAGTTGGGTCAATCATGGTTGTTTAGAAGTGTTTTTTAAATGTTGAACTTAAACAACAATATTATAATGGAATGAAAAACTACCTAGAAAATAAATGGTATTTGGGTTCATGACAGGGTCAGAAGAGAAATCCTGATGGTTGTTTTCCCTCTCATATACGAAACCAAAATGCTCTTGGAGCAAAGCAGACTGACTGAGGGCATCAACTGAGATCCGATTCCATTCCTTCTATTTGTTCATTAGCTTACTTGAATTACTTCCCTCCTGAATTTCATACGTCAAATTTTCATTATTGTCAATCTCAATCCTCATGCATATGCAAATCTAAGTATATACATGTTCACTTCTCAGATATTCAGTTGGCTCCATTGAAAAATCCTAGCAGGTTCAGTTCTCAATTCAAAATCAAAATAAATTGTTATGGTTGCTTGCTTATTGCAAATATTCTGTTCTGCATTCAATCAAAGTATTCACTTGGCCCTTGCAGCAAAGTTTAGCTTTTGACTGCTAACCAAAACTGGAGTTTTTTCTTTCCCACGACGAAGTCAAGTTCTTGATGATATCCGATAAGCCCATGTTCATTTCATAAGAGCTGTAATGCTATATTGAAATGTTAGATTGCAATTTCCATTTAAAACGTTTCAAACTGTCCAGTCTTAAAAGATTAACTCAATTTCTGGGAGATTCTGGTTTCTTTTTTACCTTCCAAATGAAAAAATCAAAGGAAAAAAAAAAATATGAAAAGCAATGTGCCTCAGAATTGCAGAATAACAGCAAGGCTTTGAAAGCCATTCAGTCCCGAAAGATGGTTATTTGGTGTTATGATATCATCACTGGCAACATTGCAAAACTAAGTTTAACTGGTAAAGTGCTACTAGAAAAGAAAATGTATGTCTCATGGCCAGTCCCAATAGGTAATAGCAGCAACGCCGCTCCCAAAGGCGATGGAATATGAGACCTGCCGTCGACGGCGAAGCCGAAGCTCCATCAACGTCTCCGACCATTCGTTTTTGACGTTTACTTTGAGATTTACAAACACACAACTGTTTGCCCCATAAAAAGCAAAGATTTCGGAGTTGAAATCACGTCATTGTTCATCTTCGAATCAGAAATACAACCATACAGAAAATAAAAAAAATAAAAAAAATGAGAATTGAACTGAGCATCAGTTTTAAAAAGCTCGATTTAGAAAGCCTCATGGAAATCAGCATCATCTAAATTCAATCTCTTTCATCACCTGCTCAGTTCTCATCAATCAAAACAAAAATAAAAAGCTAAGAATAGAAAATAGGTAAAAAAACAGAAGATCGGCTCTGATTACGCCAATCACTACAGAGACTGCCTCTACACTTCGCCGCTTGAGCGACTGGCATTCCTGAATTCCATTATATAGGCTCTCGGAGAAAGCTCAGAAACCCTAATTATCGGATTGCAAGTAAGTACGACGCCGTTTCCTAAGCGCGAGTATAGCGAAGTGCGCCGCTCCATATGTATCTCAAAACGCAACGTTTGACTTAGTTAGCCTCTTCAGTTTTAACGTATCGAAAGTTTTTTCTTTTCCCTGTCTTTTGCCAATTGAATCAAAAGCAAAGGCGCATGTATGTTCAGATTGTTATCCAGAACAACTGCAACTCTTGAAAATTTTGCAAATTGTTGTAAAAACAACACCTCGATATGTTTCCTCCGACGTCGGTATTTGGCGGAAGCAGTCCAATTCTCACAACAAGAATGCGTTTCTCTTCCACACTTCGATCCTTATGCTTATGGTGCTATGCTTCGAGATTGTATCCAAACCGATGACCACATTGCGGGAAAGGCACTTCACTGCGAGATCATTAAGAAGGGTAATTGTCTAGACTTGTTTGGTAGCAATATTCTTCTGAATTTGTATGTCAAATCAGATGCATTATCTGATGCGACTAAATTGTTCGATGAAATGCCTGAGAGAAATACTGTGTCGTTTGTTACTCTGATTCAGGGCCATGCACAGTCATTGCAATTGTTTGGGGCCGTTGAGTTGTTTTCTCGGTTACATAGAGAAGGTCATGAGCTTAACCCTTTTGTTTTTACTACAGTTTTGAAGCTACTAGTTGGTATGGAGTGGGCAGAGTTGTGTTATTGTATTCATGCTTGCATTTTTAAGCTTGGTCTCGACTCTGATGCCTTTGTTGGGACTGCTCTAATTGACTCCTATTCTGTTTGCGGTTACGTTGACAGTGCAAGACAAGTTTTTTATGCCATCGCCTACAAGGACATGGTTTCTTGGACTGGGATGGTCGCTTGCTACGCTGAGAATGATCATTTTGAAGATTCTTTGCACCTCTTCTCGCGGATGAGAATGGTTGGTTTCAAACCTAATCATTTCACTTTTGCTGGTGCGCTTAAATCTTGTATTGGACTAGAGGCCTTTGACTTTGGTAAAGGCATCCATGGCTTGTCTATCAAAACTCGTTATGAGTCAGACCTTTATGTGGGTGTTTATTTGCTTGACTTGTATACTAAGGCTGGTGATACCTGTGATGCAGTGCAAGTATTTAAGGAGATGCCTAAAATTGATGTGATTCCATGGAGTTTCATGATTGCACGTTACGCTCAGAGCAACCAAAGCAAAGAAGCTGTGGACCTGTTTTGTCAGATGAGGCAAGCTTTTGTCCTCCCTAATCAGTTTACATTTGCTAGTGTGCTGCAAGCTTGTGCAACTATGGAGAGTCTTGACTTCGGAAGGCAAATACATTCCCATATACTTAAGGTTGGTTTGGACATTAATTTGTTTGTTGCTAATGCCTTGATGGATGTTTATGCCAAATGTGGAAGGGTGGAGAACTCGATGGAGCTATTTGTGGAATTGCCAAACAGAAATGAGGTGACTTGGAACACGATGATTGTTGGCTATGTGCAGTCAGGCAATGGAGAGAAGGCATTGAGTTTATTCAAAACTATGCTTGAGTGCCAGGTTCAGGCTACTGAGGTGACATACTCTGGCACATTACGTGCTTGTGCTAGTTTAGCAGCCATGGAACCAGGAATTCAAATTCATTCCTTGTCAGTGAAAACCCTCTATGACAAGGATATTGTGGTTGGTAATGCTCTAATTGATATGTATGCTAAATGTGGAAGCATTAAAGATGCACGCTTAATTTTTGACATGCTTAGTGAATGTGATACAATTTCATGGAACGCTATGATCTCAGGATATTCAGCACATGGTCTGTGTGCGGAAGCTCTAAAAATTTTTGAGATGATGCAGGAAACTGAGTCTAAGCCAGACAAGTTAACTTTTGTCGGTGTTCTATCAGCATGTAGTAGTGCAGGATTGTTAGATACAGGACAAGCTTATTTCAAATCTATGGTAGAGGACTATGGCATTGAACCATGCATGGAGCACTATACTTGTATGGTCTGGCTTTTAGGGAGATCAGCCCATCTTGATAAGGCAATAAAATTGATTGAACAAATCCCATTTGAGCCCAGCGTTACTGTGTGGCGTGCCTTACTAGGGGCCTGTGTCATCCATAATGATGTCGAGCTTGGAAGAATATCAGCAGAACGTGTTCTTCAGATTGACCCACAAGATGAGGCAAGTCACTTGTTGGTTGCAAATATGTATGCCGCAGCAAGGAGTTGGGATAACGTAGCTTCTGTAAGGAAGACCATGAAAAAGAAAGGAGTAAAGAAAGAACCAGGCTTAAGTTGGATTGAGAATCGGGGTGCTGTTCACTATTTTTCTGTGGGGGATACTTCTCACCCTGACATGAAATTGATTAATGGGATGCTTGAATGGTTGAACATGAAAACCAGGAAGGCAGGTTATGTTCCTGATCTTAATGCTGTTTTATTTGATGCAGAAGATGATGAAAAGAAGCGCCGATTGTGGGTACACAGTGAAAGACTAGCTTTAGCTTTTGGCCTAATTAGAACACCATCACGAGGCCATATTCGGATCATTAAAAATCTAAGAATATGCTCAGACTGCCATTCTGCAATAAAATTAATATCCAAGATTGTGCAGCGAGATTTAATTATCAGAGATATGAATCGGTTCCATCATTTTCATGGTGGAATTTGCTCGTGTGGTGATTACTGGTGAGTTGGCGAGGTCTTGGACTGCCACTCTGCAAAAGCTCATTAGTCGTGCATAAGAAGCAGGCCTGAAGTCATTGCTTTTTAGGTAATTAATAAAGCCATAAGTAATTATGGCAATAGTTGTATAAGCTAGAGAACATTTGCTATATTACTGTAGATTTATAGCTGGAAAAGATAAATGAGCAGTTAATTGCTACTGCAAACTTTTGTTCAATGGTGGATTATGGGATTCAATTGTAAGATTTACTTCTAAACAAACATGCTGCCTGTTTCTTGTTGCCAATGCTACCAATCGTGTTCACCATAGCTTTTAGTCTCTTCAATGGTCATATTTCTTCTACTTATATGATTCTCATTCTCTCTTTTGTTTACCTATCAATTTGAGTACAAAAAATTATGTCAACCGCTTTAATAATTCAAGGCACGGATTGGTAAATTTATGAATACACCATGCATTGGAAAATATAAGGCATGGTAATTTTGTTTTCTAAAACACATTAACATGTAGGACTGGCAAACAATCTTGCATACTTGGTCATGTTAATTGAAGTTCGGGAGGTATGATATTGTAGAATATGAACCTCAATGCATGTCATGGAGTGAAAATTTCTTTTATTACCATTAGTTGGTGTACTGTACTCAAGGTTTCCTACATATTGATTTTTGAATGAATTTTCTTTTTGTTCATTGCATCTGCATGCTTGTGTTTATAGTTGGGACTCTGAAGGTTTGTTTTCATCTATGTGAATGAATAGATGCTATTTAGAAGTACTGAGCGTTGAGTTTTTTCCTGTGTCTCATGAAGAATTAATGACTCATTGTTTGCTTGAATTTTGCAGCTTCAAGTATCCAAAAATCAAACAAATTTCACTGTTGGTTTCAAATAATGTCCAGCCATGTATTCAACATGACAATGCAATTCTCCATCCAAGAAAAATGAAATGCACGAGTCATGAAGGTATGACTTGTAGATTTGTGTAACAATGTGGTTATTAGCCTTCATGAATTCTCTTGCTTTTGTTTTTATTTGATGGTCAGTATTTACTTTTGTATGTATTCTTGCCTTACTGGTAATATATGATGTATTAATCATTGATTCCTAAAAAAACATGTTATATCTGGTAGTTGTATAAAAATGTTTTTGCCTAAGAATCATCCTGAGTGTTCCAAGTATTTTCCGGTAACACATTGGAACTAGCATATGCATTTTCTCACACTATTATCAATATAAATGGCCAGGAAAACAAAAATTTAAATTTGCCTGCTTAATTATGTTCAACTTTAGTAACTTGGTTTTAGAAGTATTATTTTTAATATTTTCTTGGAGTGCTACCCTTCCTCAGTATTTAGAAGATATTTGAAGATGTGGAGAAAAGAGAGAGCAAAAAATTGGAATCAAAGGCAGGCCTTGTGGTGGAGACTCAGCTTGAAATTTTCTTGTCCCTTATCACCAGAATGGTGAATAATTGTAATATTATAGGGAATTCCTTTTTATAACAGTCCTTGATGTGTCTGTGGAAATATTGAGGAAGTTGCGGTTGCATGAATTTTACATCATCTATCACATTGTCGAGTCCATATTCAAAATTGTGGGCAGGGAAGTGCCTCTCCATTCTTTTTCTCTGTTGTCTTCATACTGTTCCAAATAATGAAAATTTTGGGATATAGTACAGGGACTTGTTGTGCTTGATAATGCTTTAAGAAAGCAACAGTAAAACTGACATAACATGGAATCTGCTATCTTGTAGTTTCTGCTTCCAAATGGAATTGACTAACCACCTGCATATAAAGCTTTCTTGTTCCATTATTGTTGCTAATTATTTCAATCTGTTATGAATAGCATTTGACTTGTTTTTAATTGCTTATTGATTGTTAGATGAGCATGATGGTGAAGAAAGCTTCAATCAGCTTTTTGTTCGTAAATTGAAAACATACTCGATTGGATTCTTCCCTCTGTTTGCTTGCCAATGCCATAGTTCCTTGTGAAATTGCTAAGTGATAAAAGTAGGAATCTATCCTTTTTGGAGAGTTTTTGATCCTGGAAAATGACTTCCATCTTTACATTGAAAATCAGTAAGACCTAACTGACAAGATCGTTTTGTTACTAAAGTCTGTATTAGATATGTTAAATTATCTCATTTGCATAGAAATATTTTGCCAAAGAAACATTTCATGGGCCATTTGTGGAATTGAGATCTGCTATTGATAGGCTTCGGCCGTGGGTTAACAAACAGGCCCACAACACTGCTGGCCCAAAAGACCATATGAGTTCTAGGCTAGTGATGATTAAAAAACAAAATACACTAACAATAACAAACACTTTCTATGAGAAATGTCAAACTCATTATATTATATTATATTATATTATTTATAATTTTTCTTCTCCCGAACGCAAGTGACGTCGTCATCATCATGTTGCTGGTGAAGATACATAAAGAAATTCAATTTTCCTTGACGACCGTGAAATGTAAAATTACAATTAAAATCATATTCTTAATTTTATTCCAGTTCAAGTTTAATTAATTCCAGAAAATAAAAGGAAGGACATATGTATCTTTTGCTGAATATTTAGACATAATGGACATCATTGGGCTGTTGACCACAGGAGAAATATAAATCAGAGATGTGCCATCTCATCAAAGAATCCATAAATAGTGCTGTGGTGTTGTGTAGTATATGCATACAAGACAATGTCAAAAGTGAATAATAATAATAATTATATAATTTAAAAAAAAAAAAAAAAAACTGGAGAAGCAATGCCATTTGCAAGATTCACGTTCCAATATAAAAAAATAAAAAATAAAAAATGGGTGGGTTCGATTACTTTTTGATGAAAAATCAGACGTGGACGTGACTCAACCATGACAAACCAAACCCTAAAACTAAAATAATGCCAAACTTATATTCCCACGAATCCATAGTCTTTTTTTATATATTTTTCAAACCATGTTATGCATGCATGGGACCCTCCAATACCCATACTTAAGTTGCTTACTAATATTAATTAATTTATTAATTAATCAAACCCCACTAATGCTAACTAAACTGTACATTGGACATACATACAGACAGGTATTACAGGACATAATTAATCTTTGTGGATTAGAATTTTCGCAGAAATACAATGATGATGGTAATAGAAAAATGGGGAAGAGAGAGAATACGTGTTTGATTATTCTAGGAATATTGGGCCCCACTTTGAGAGCCCCCCATGAACTCCGGCTTTGCACGCGCAGTCAGACACTTAGCCCCCTTACGGGCCCCACCCACCGCGTCCATGCAAAATCATGGAACTTCAAGGTCTTCTGTTTATATTCGATGGATGGAGAGGGTGCATGCTTGTTACGGTGATGGGAGTTTGGGTTTTGGTAAATATTTAATTTAACGGTCATCGTCATCTGTTTCTGTTATAATTCTGGAAATCAGAGTCCATATTCTCTCGACGGTACTCCATTAATTTTGAAGTCCAAAAACAAAAATTAGGTAGATCCGAATCATTTTGGTATTATATATAATGAAGAGGAACTTTTGATTTATTTGAAATTCGATAAATACTGAGCAAATATTAATAACAACATAACAGCTTATTTAGGTAGAAAGAAGGAAAATGGTGTGCTCGTGGGTAATGATTATGGCGCTTTTGCTTTTTGTTCACTAATTGGTACCAAATTATAAATTTTTTTTATTTTTTTCTCGCATTTTGTGCTTATTTTTGTCGCTCAAATCAGCAATGATGTTGTTTTTAACTTTTGCAACTCATAATTTAATTATTCATTCGGTGATATTAATTATCATATCATTCTACGAATCCACAAGCAACCATTAATTAACAATACATCATCTTTTACATGAGTATGGGGAAAGGAAGGAAGCAAGTTTTGATTGCCTTCCAAGATCACTTGCTGTCGCTGGTGATTGATATTGAAACATTGAAGATACAAAAGAGTGAAAAAGGTAAACTCAAAGTCAAATTAACAGTAATTGCAAAACCCTTTTGGTACTAAAACTGGTAAGCAAAGAATTTTGTGTAAACAATGATATTATGGAACAAAGTGGTAGGTTTGTGCAAAGAAAGTAATCAAAGAATTGCAGCCGGCCAAGAAAAAGACGTATGTATCAATCATACTCTTGCATATGGTTTAAAAAATTATGAGTAAAGAATTAATTTAATTCAGTCAAAAGCAAAGAAGAAGAAAGTATGCTTTTTTATTATTATTATTTTTTTTTTCTGTTAGTCGGGTACATAGGGTTAATTAGATAATTGGGTTCGTAAATTTCTATGCATTTGTCCTTCGATCGAATCAACAAAGCGTGCTTCTGTTTTCATAGATGAAAGAAAAATAATACTAATATCTTCTGATATTTGAGCTGCCCCATAACTGATTTTAACCATGTTCTTTTTGCTCTTTAATCTTATAAAATGATGCATATTTGAAATGAACAACTGATCAGATTTAAGTTAACCCAAAAAACACTTATCCAATCCAACTTGATGAGTGGTAGGGATTCTCTGATTTCATTTTTACCAAAACTTGAAGGACATGGTTCAGAAGATAGAGAATACGTGTCAAATGGTATCCAACTCAAATAAAAGATTCTAGAAATTATTTCCAATACTGACTTCATTGGGAATTCCGTTACCCCCTAAACTCGTGAGCACAGTAAGAAAAAGGGCCAGAGAAGTGAATATCCAGGAGAAAGTATTGGTGAGCAGTTAATAAAAGAAGTGCCCAAAACAACAATTATGTAAAAAGAGGAATATTCCTATTTATAGATAGGGTTATGCTTGCATTCAAAGGGGACATATACACATTTATGTCATGCAATGCAAAAGGGAAGGACTTGTAGAAAGTTGGCCTCCTTTTCACTTTCTCTTTGGAATTAATGCATCACCCCACACCCCACTACTACTATATATCCTATTACAATTACAACAGCCCATCCCAAAATTATCCTACAAAATCCCATCGACCCATCAAACTACCGGTCTTATCAAAAGATTGCAAAACAAAGCATGTTTCTGAAATCAGAAAGTGGGTTAATTCGTGCTTTGTGGAGGAGAGAGTTCATTCATGAACTTCAGTTTATTTCTTTTGAAAAGAAAAGAAAAGAAAAGAAAAGAAAATTAATATCCCATTGTACAGTATATCATTAACTTCTCTTTTTTCTTTAAACAAATATAAATCTTTTAGCATAATTGGTTTGCCAATTTTAGAAGCTAAGTTCCCACTAGGAGACAGATATGCTTGCTTAGAGGAGGATATAATTTTCATTGAGTTTGTGAATTGTGCTTCCTGATGTATGTATGTATGTTAGCACTTGTCAGCTTCATCATGGCTTAGCCTCCTTTTTTAGGGTAGCTTGCAACTTTTTGTTAACTTGCATGCCGCTTTCTTGCTTAGGGTTTAATGAAGTAGCTTTGGTATTGTCTCTTAACCACTTGCATGGAAAAAAACAAATACTCGAAAATTAAATCTCCTAAAATTGAAAACCATCACCCTACAAACAATTAAAAATTTACAGATATACGTACATATAAAGCCCTTTTTACCCACAATTGTAGGGTTCATCAACTGCCAAATATTAATTATTCCTCCTGAAAAAGCAGACAGTTTTCTCAAGCATAGATAACAAATTTAGATCTTTACCTTATTTAGTGAGTGGTCATATACCTAATATGACCTATGTACATGCTATATTTGACGAAGGAGAAGGACCAATCTTGGATTAATTTGTCCTGGCAAGATAATTAATTAATTGCAAATTTCTTGATTGATCAATCTAATGCGAATGCCCCTACATATGGAATTCAAAACAGCACCTGCCTACCTAACAAATGCCCATATCTTTTAATTAATAATATTTCAAAACATGGATAATTGATTAAGAACAGTATTAACTTATAATTCCTGATCCATAAATGTCACTGAAATGGCAATGTGGTCCTTGAGAAGACTCCATAAAGGGAATAATTGTAGGATAGATAGAATTGAGCTAAGCCATAGCAGAAGGCAAAGGTACGCACATGCATTCAAAGATATAACCATTTTTTCTGGTTCTTCTGTTATGTTGTGCGCTCAATAACCTGACAAAACTCCCTCTTTACGCCATGCACTCTGTCTTCTTGACAGTTTCAAATTTGAGTTTTCATTTTTATTTTATTCCTTGGCTACAATCACATGCATGGACTGACATGCGCACTCATTATTTCACATGCACATGCAAACACACACACACACACACACATATATATATATATATATATACACACACACACATACTTCTACCACTATAACAGTAAATAATAAGTAGAGAGAGGAAGAGGGGGGAGGGAGTGGGTAATGGTGTAATGGGCACATGTAAATCTCTTAAAGAGGCGATGATGATGGCATTGATGATGGAATGATGACGAGATTAAAGCAGAATTGCTTTTATTATCTTCTTGAATTGATCTGTTTAGCGTTTAGTGTGGAAGGAAAGAAAAAGAAAAGAAAGGAGATGTAATGTTTTTTTTCTCTTTTTTAAATAAAAAGGAAAAAAAAAAAAAACTAAGTGTATGTATTGTAGGATCATGGATTGGTCCCCGCACTTAGTACGGTGCTAAAATTTAATTTCTCTCTCCCTCGATTTTTCTGTCAAAAGTCATCAAAGTTAAAGGATTCCATGCATGATTACGTATACACCAATGCTTACCTATTCTTCCCTTTCCAAGTCAATTTTTTTTTTTATTTAAAAAAAAAAAAAGAACTCTATCTTTGCTTCGTATGGTCAATGCCTTCCCTGGTGTTAGTTTCTCTACTGTCCTCTGCATCAATTATTAGTACAAAAATATCGTATTCGTACTCCTTTGCATATAATGTCCAATGGATTGCCAATTTCTTTTATATATACGGGTCCATCTTTATTAGTGTACAACTTCAGAAAAAAAAAAGAAAAGAAATTATGCGATATCATTGCCAATGGAAGAATATGAATGAGAGTGTCCATGTTCCAGAAAGATGTCCATCCCCATTCAATAGGCAATAGCCTTCGCTTAGTTACATCCAGAAAGATGTTCCTGAATCACCCCATATTTGATACTTCTCCATACATATAACCCTTCTTTCTTTCTTTCTTTCTTTATTTATCAGGTCCTTTAACTTAAAGACATTCCCATTTCTCCAAAAATAATACATTAATTTGCCCTCTGAACAACTGCTTAAAAGTCCAATGGGCCTTGTTAATATTCGTAGGCCACGTCTCATCTGCGATCGTCCATTATTAATATTAAATCCCACGATATTTGGATGTTTGATGGTTGTGTAGTTTTTCAGTTGAGAGTGAAAGTTTTGAGTGAGAGAGAGAGAGAGAGAGAGGGCGAGAAAGGAGTACAACTTGTTTGTCAATTTGTCAGATATATATATATATATATATATATAGTCCATTCAGTTGGTTTTTGTAATCATAAATCCTAGGTGTAGCCCAACTGCTATGTACTCTTTGTAGCAGCATAATCCACCTGCTATATGTTTTGCTTTTCCAAATAATTAAGAAAAGAAGAAAAAGAAAAAGAATTGTCTCATCAATGAATGAACGAATGAAGAGGGTTCCCACTGAGAAAGAGAGAAAGAATTTTATAGGCACGCAAGTAAAAGCTTTTCCAATGGTATGACCCTTCTTGTTTCAGAGTTTCAGTTAGAGAGAATTCGCTGATTGACCCTTCTTTCAAAAAGTCCCTTCGTTCTTTTCCAAACAAAAGGTAGAAGGAAGGAAGAAAGGAAAGAAAGACCGTCTTTGATGGGCTAGAAAAAGAGAATTAGCAGCTTTTCAGCAACCCAGTCAGCTGCCAAAACCAGGGCCAGCCAGCCACCATTCTCCATTTCCTTTCTTATTATTCTATTGCTTTTTTTTTAAAAAAAAAATTAATTACTATGTAAAGAAACAAATTAACAAATAACAGCAACAGAAGACAGAAGGCATGGGTATTGAGAAAGAGAAAAAAGAGAGAGAGAGAGAGAGAGAGAGAGAGAGATGAGAGCTAGCCCCAAGCACAGTTGTTGCAGGGAGGGTGGGAAGCACATGCTTATGCAAGGAATGTCCTACAAAACCCACGTCGCCTCTGGCTGCCTTTTCTATTCTTGGGTTGTGGGGAAACACCATCATGCATGCCAAAGTTGTTCTTGTTTTTATTTATTTATAAGTACCACCCTAATTACTGATCACTCTTAATTAATTATTCTCTTAATTTGGTTGACAGGTAAAGCCATTATGCCTCGCCACTCTTCTAAGATTAGCACTCCCAATTCCCAATTTTTAATTAGCAATTTCAATTTTAGTTAATGTACAGGATCAACATTTTGTTTGATCAGGTCTATAGTATTAATTTTAAAGTTATAACGGTTGTTTGATTCAGTTGTCAGCTGTAATTATATTATATAGTATAATTTTAAAATTAATTAATTAATTAATTAATAATCGCAATTCGATGCTAATGAATGTACATATAGATGCAACAGAAATAATATTTGGAAAGGGGCGAGACGCGTGGAATCTTTCAAGATTAAGGAATGAAACGGGAATCGGTTTTTAGCTGTCTGATTTTTCATTTCTCGCCAATACAAAATAATAATTGTCGTTGTAAGTTAGCTGTCCTAAAATAAAATAAAGAAAAAAGAAAAAGGGAGCTTCCTAATCCCAGTTAGGGCTAAAAAGGACCTTTTATGAGATATAGTAAAAAGAAAGAGCCTTTATGGTCATTTTTCTCCTTGGAACATGCCCTAAAGCTGTTAGCTGGATGACCCTTTTTCTTTTCTTTTTCCCATTACAAAACAGCTACAACATATGTTTCGTCTTAATAAAGTCAAAAAAATATTAGCGTTCGACCACTCTAAGAATATATACACACTAATTAAATTATTATTATTATTATTATTTAAGATAACTGACTGACTGACCACCATCTTTTTTTTTTTGCCCCTTTCTCTCTTTCTTTCTTTTTCCTCTTTCTGTCTCTCTCTTCTGCAGCTATTTCATCTCCACAAGCTTCCAAACAAAGAGAATTAATGGAAAGTGAGATTTGCAAAGTTTATTCTCCTTGTTGTCCCCGGATATATTTACTATGAAAAGCCAAATAATTAAAATCCTTATCTGGTTAATGGGTGTGTCTGATTTTATTTCCCTCTCTATTGATTCCATATTACCACATGCTTATGGCTCCAACTACTGCTACAGATCCCTTTTTCCAATATAACTCCCTCTTTCCATCTCTTTCAATCCATGGCTCTCTTTGAGATCAACAATCATCATCTTCGCTTTTGGCGTTTTGGGTTTCCGGATTCTAGGATATGACCATGGTTCCTGCTCAAAGCCTCTCTAAGCAGCAGCAACGACAACTTCATCTTTTTTACGGCGGTTATGGTGGTTTTGGCGGCGGCGGTGGCTATAATAAGGAGAGTTTCGGTCTTATGAGTCGATTAGAAGGTTATGACGATTGTACTAGTGAAGCTTGCTTAGGATCTGATCTAGTGGCTAATCCCATGGCAGAAGATGAATCGAGAACTAACAGTCTTAATGAAGGTGCTGGCTCCAGCTCTAAAGATAATAACAATACTACTACTACTACTAATAATAATAATATTCAAGACGATAGAGATGAAGGTTGGCTTCAATTGAGTATAGGCGGCCACAGTACAAGCCACGAAAGCAAGCAAGATCATCAAGTGGATTCAACGGCTACAAGAGGAGGATTGATTGAACTTGATCTATTACCAGGTAGCAGTTCAAACCAAGCAAGACCATTAAGCGCTCCTATCTTTCATGTTCCTGCAGAGTTTAGAATTCCTTCAAGGCCCGCAATTATGTCTAATTCTTCATTCTCGCAACACCAACATCAGCAAAGAAGTAGCTCAACTGCTTATCCTCACCATCAAGAGATTAACTGGGCATTTAGGCACATGCCTCATATTGCTTCTTCTTCTCCTTCTCCTAATTCTCAGTCGTCGTCTTCTTCTCTGATCGTGCCAATGGGAGGTTCCTATTTTTCGCGTCCTTTTCAAGTCTACAGTGGAATAGATGTTGCTGGACCAAGCTCTGACTTTAGAGTTGTTGATCCTCCACGGAGACCTCATTCTGGCATTTGGTTTGTTCTACAAGCATCTCAAAATCAGTAAGTGCAAGAAAAGGAAGCTAATCCATTCTTCGTATTTTCTTTTTTTTCTTTTGAAAAGAAAAATATCTGCAAATTTCCTGTCGTTTTTGATGGGCCGGGGTGTAAATGCAGAGCACAAGAACCGTTCTTGCCTCAAATATCCAAGAGCTACCTGAGAATCAAGTAATAAACATTTATCCTCCCTTGTCTTCTTTTCTTTTCTTCCTTTAGTGATTATATATTCATTTATCTAAAATGTCTAGGGATGGAAGGATGACAGTTCGATTGTTAATGAAGTATCTGGTTAACAAGCTGAGACTGGATAGCGAATCAGAGGTATTTATACCCAGAACTGCATTTCCTTTTCTATTTCAATGCATAAACAAGTAGTATGTATGTATGCATGGTGCTATAATTTTTTTGCTTCAACCATTTTTGGTCATTTTTCACCGGGGAAAAAACCGAAAGAGCCTACACATTTAATTTAATTACACGAATACAGACATATATAGTTGGTGTTAGAGAAATGACAGAAACAGCAGAACTAAATGCGTTTCTCTAGTGGCATTTATTCTGTTTGATAATATCAATTTTTAGGTAGCAAGTATATTTCTCTTAGGTATATGCCCATCTTCTCCTTTTATATCATTAGCCTTTCAGGCCATAATTTAATTCGTGTAAAGATGGTCTTAGAAGCTGAATGTTTGTCTAATCAAGGTAATCTGTCTTCTAAATTAGTCATAAACTTGATGTTTAGTTAGTTATAAATGGACGAGATTAACAAAAGGATGTAGCCTGTAGGGTTCTTAATTAGAAGAAGATAATATAGAAAACTACTTACCACCCTCTTTTCCATCACCCACAAAAATAAATACAATAAGAATAGCCTTTCGTTCTTGGACAATGGATTTTACTGTTTCAGACCAAACAACATTCATGAAAGTGACGTTTCGATACATTAAGAATTAAAAATTTTAAGCACTCATGTACATAAAAAGTTAACTCAATCAATTCATATGCAAACCCATGCGCAGAAACCTAAGCCACAGGAGACTTTGGTCGATTATCTCTGGGTCATAAGTTACGAGAATTAAAACTGTAGCACCCAAGCTAGCTAGCTAGTAATTTGTTTCCACTTTGAATGTGAACATATAAAAACGACAATGAAAATGCGGTTTCGTTTCTGTTTCAATTGAGGAAGACGCGTGATCTGATTCTGAAATATTTTAGGACATTTGTTATTAGTTATTCTATAAGTCTGAATTTGCCTTCCTCGTAGACCAAGCCCAGGAATTTTCCTTGTAGAAAAAAACTCAGTGTAAGCTGTAATCGATTGTTACATTAGGTATATATCCTTTTCATATTGAAACACTTCAATTTATCATTCTGCTAAGATGCCAATTCAAGAAAACAAAAACTTGTCCAGAACTTATCTATGCTTCCAACACACAAAACAAACTAATGAAAATAGAAATTTTTAATTATCGTTTTTCTTCTATGAATAGTGGAAAATATACCCATTTCATAAAAAATTATTTTTCATTAGTTTTGGACCGAATATCTGGATAAGTCATTCTCACAAAAATAGCCGTTAAATACTAACTACATTTTGAAAAATCATTTTAAGATAAGAAATCTACCGTGTTACATATAGACCACATCTTTTTTTTTTTTAAAAAAAAAAAAGAAAAAAAAAAGAGTATATTAAGCTTACAAAAGATTTTGTATACGTATAATTCCTCATGCATTTTCTATATATGGTGCAATCATAATGCACGTTTAGCTTTTTAATTAATAATTGCTTAAATTGGTATTTTGATCACAATTATTATTTATTAATAGAGAGTTTTATGTATAAGTGAAGATTCACATAATTTTGAAGAGCAGTGCTTCTCATGCACCCTTCATCATTATTTTTAGTAATTATTACCGTAAATTATAACCAATTAAAGTTTGTTTTTAATAAATAATAATTGAGCATTATAAACCTACGAAACATAATTCATGCATATTATGGAGTATAAGGGTTACTCACGTGACCCTTAAACAACCCTAATGCTCTTTGATTGAAGATGCATCGAATATGAATTTGTTGGGCATACATATAGTATCATTCTCTTAGAACTATACATTTGTTGGTTGTCGTGTACAGCTATAGCAATGCTTAGGGTTGTTTTCAGGGCAAGAAACAAAAAAGAGAGAGGATAATATATCCAGAACGCAGTAGAAGAAACATCAACCGTTTGTCGTTTGAAAGATAAAACCTAGTTTTGTATACATGTGAAATTGTTCTCTACGTTACCTACAAAATTAAAATAAAAAATAGTTATTATGGCACAATCAAACATTCCATTTTTGTTAATTTAGTTCATTAGGTCAACCCTTATGAGATGATTGGAGGAGATGCCTTCATAATGATATGAAATAGTATATCTTTTTTTCTTGCACTTCATGGCATGGCATGGCATGGCATCAAATAAGGAGAGGCATATATATAACTCTTAATTTCAGCAAATTAAAAACTAAAAACGACACATACGACTCATGTATTAAATATTAGTAAAGCAGTGAGTCATGGATAGGATAAAAATTTTATATTGTTAATATCAATTTCTTCTTCTTTGCTTTTATAAACAGAAGGAATGTTATTATTATTATTATAAAATAGGTCAACTCACGGCATTGATTTGACCAAATGTAATGATTTGATTGGATCCACCGGCCAGGAAACTCTTTAAGTGATAACTTGTTACATAAAAAAAACTTCATTGTGGGAAGTAACTGTAAAATATACGAAAATAAAGTTAAGATGGGAAGCATTAAAAATGTAGCTAAGAAAAATATATGGAGAAGAAATGATAACGTAGGGCCTAAAAAATCACACGTGGATAGTGTCATAATCAAAGAGTAGTTGTTGTGCATGCGTGATCTCCCCCTTTCGTCACGCTTTCGCTTCTTTAAGCTCAGCTAATTTCGTAATTTCGTAGGGTTATTTGCTGAGGAAAGGATGGATTGTTCTCAAAAAGACCCATCAATGGCAACCCTATATGAATAAGTGGAAGTGGTGCACTTTGATAGATTATAAGAGATCCCATCAATATCATATCTCTTTGAATAATAATAATTAAAATATATATATATATATATCACTTATATATTTTACGTCGTAGGAAAGCAATGCATGAGGGGATAGGGATAGGATAGGATGAAATCCACAACAGAATCATTCCAAGTTGTTGAATATATCAATATTTTCTAAAATTAAAATTAAATTCTATTAGTCAGTGGCTGATTTATATGCATGCATAATACTTAATATTTATTTAACTAACTAAAACCAAACCCAAAAAAAAAAAAAAAAAAAAAAAATGTATTACTTGTTAAAATCAAATGGAAGCATGGAAAAATAACGTGAAGAAGACGTGCGTAAACATGAGATTAATATATATATAACTATAAGGTTAAGTTTACATTACATGTTTAAAAAAGTAAAAGAAAATCGAAATTTACTTTTTGGATCCATTATAGGATGATTGAATATTTTAATGTTACTGTTCAGATTATAAAAATCTTAGGGTATGAAAATAAAAGATATAGAGTCTACCGAGTGATGATTTTGGCTTAGGAGCAAAGTCTGGGTGGGTCCTGTAATGATTAAAGTCGGGCAGTTTTTAAAGATCGTGGAAGGGCCGGGCAGCCTCTAAACGGTCTATATATACGCCTGACCGCTGACCCAACCATTTTCGCTTCTTAGAGAGAGGTGGTCGAATAATTATTATGTAAAAATTTTAATTAATATCTCAACTTTGGAGTAAAAAGAAAAAGTTGAGAGAGAGAGAGAGACAAATTTTATGGGTGTAGTAAACGTTACAAACCCATCAATGTCCTCAGCTACACGTAAGCTTATGACAAAGCATGACATGTGCATTTTTAATTTTAATTTGGTTATTGTTAGTTAAAAACTTGTCTGACCATAACTTATAGTTTATAATTTAATTAATTGATCAGACGTACGCTTAAAATCTGCATGACATGTGCATTTAATTAGCTTTGAATCCACAACACTATTCAGATGATTTTATTTTGCATTCAAAGAAAATGTGATGATGATAGTGCAAATAAATGTCTAATGCTAAGAAATATTGATTGTTAAAAAAAAAAAAAAAAAAAAAAAAAAGCAGGTAGAGATAACATGTAGAGGGCAACAGCTTCTACCTTTCTTGACGTTACAGCATGTAAGAGATAACATATGGAGCCCAAGAGATGCATTCACTTTGCTTCCAGACTCCTCAACCGCTGATCATGTCATGGTCCTCCACTATGCTAGAACTTCTCATCATCATAACTAATAGTAACAACATCATATATATTCTATTCTATTATATTGTATTCAAATTTCTCATTATTTATTTGCCTCTCATCTGTCATTTTTAATTTATGAAAACCCTCTTCTTATGGGCTCTCTTATTTTTATATTTCCTTTTCTATTCACTTCCCTAATTGGAGTGCCCCTAAACGACGATGTATATGGTTTTTTTTTTTTTTTTTTTTTTTTTTTTGGGGCAAAATAACATAACCCAACATGACTTCTTATTTAATTATCAATGAATTGTTTTTATTAACTTGGGCAAATTTCTTTTTTACCATATGAATTGAAATGTCCAAAAGGCAGCTGATGGACCTATTTATTTCCTATGATTCAACTTAGAGAGACAAGCTGTGTCACGCCATAGCCAAGACACGATCGACTCAGATCGTGGATCGTAATTTTGAACCCACCCAAGAAGTAGTATAATATAAGGTGACATCACTACAAGTTTGAACCCCTAGAAGCAGAATGAAGGTAAGATGAGATTGGTAGGCGGGATCAACTGGGCCAGTCAACAAAAATAAGAAAGCGTTTCTCCACTGTCTTTGAACCAATACTGTCCAATGGGCGCCTTACATAATTCAGGCCCATCGTTTCTTTTTCTATTGGGCTCGACTGCGTCTCATTATTGTTATGGAACGGAAAAACCGAGTTAATACAACTTCACTAAAACATTCTCCGTAGCTCGTGAACAAAATACAAGCAAATCACATTTGCAAAAGAGGGATTTGGATGTCCATGAGGATCCACAAAAACACGCAATGCCAAAGAAAATGCAGTGCAGAGAAAGGATGCCCGCCAGGGCATTGACTATTACATCCAACCTAATTATTTATGTAAATACACAGGGCAATAGAAAGGCTAATTACTTTACTGAAACAAGAAACAAACCAGCCAAATTTATTTCACAGAGAACAGCTCAACCATTCTGAGAAGAACAAGAACTAAGCAACTTCAATGTCAGAATGGATACCAGAATGTAATAAAGCTGGAAGACAACAAAAGTCCTTGACAGGTGAATGCTAGATCCATATTGCATATTAGAATTATAAAATTTTAACTTGCCAAAATAATATATTAACTGTTTGTTAATTTAATTCAACTGGCATAGTAATAAGATATAAATCTAGAGTTTATTTCTAACAGTTATTGATAGTCCCCAACAGAATTGCTATGAGCATGTTATTTTCTAAAAATCATCTAAAAACGATAAAAAAACTTATCTAATTTTGAAGAAAAAGAAAAAGAGGACTTATGTGAAGAGGATGCTGAACAAAGCCCTTCCAGTTAGAATGTGCGACTCCAGGAGATGATGTCAGTATGTTAGCAACATGTGGACCTATATTTGTGAAAGCTCTATCTATAACTTTCTATAGATCCTATGAGGCATAATTCTTGGCAGATCCATAACCTGAACCACAATGCTTCCAAATAAAAAAAAAAGAAAAAGAAAAAGAAAAACACTAAGATTTACTATCAACTTAACACTTAAGAGAGAACTTGAAAGCATTTAGAGTTATCACAATTCACAAAGCACAACAGCCGACAATTATTAGCCTCAATCATAAGAATGAAAGTGGGAATAAACAACAAACATTAAAACTTTCCACAGTGAAGATTTGCCTCCACGCCTTAGACCAAAATAAGGAATAATTAAAATCAATGTAACTGTAGACAAGTGATATTACATGTAACATAATCTAATACAAACAACAATCAGTTCTCTCTGGACATAAATTGGAAACTGAATTGGAAAGTGAGTGACAGAAAGTTGAGCAGACAGCTGGTCCCAGAGAACACGGCGGATGTGGATGCAAATAAGAATTACACATTTGACAAACACCTTCACTAATAGGATTTGATGTCAGTGTTTACCATTTTCAAACAGGACAAGAAAGCGGTACAGCATCTATTCTATTAGGTTATAAGTGATATTTGTAAAGAAGAGGTAGGAAGACATAAAGAAAGATGAAGGAGAGAGGTCAGATGTAAGAAAAAATATGTGCATTAAAAAACTTGAGCTATCTTAGATATTAAAGCTGCTCTACTCCTTCGCACAGGAGACAAACTGAAGTCATAACTTAAACAGAAGTATTGATACAATAAAAAGAGAGTGATAACCTACCATTTCCTAAATACCAATACTTGTCCATCTTCGAATGTGAATAGATTCCACAGGAAAACGTTTTGATTGCACTTCAACACTAAATACATTGAGAATCACATAGAAAAGGCAGAAAACTGGAAAAATATAAACTTTACGAAGGAACATAATGATTAAGTTGTGCAACAGTGACATAAATGAACAACATCTCATTTCAAGTTGTTAAATTTCTATCTTTGTCAACAAATTTTCTGTTTACATCAATCTTAACTAATCAGGCAATTGTTATACCTATCACCAACATCAAATGGCAGAACAAAATACCAAAGCTTAAACCCTCGTAACAAAACTATGTTGCCTTTATTAGTTAGGAGGATCACTATTCATACAAGGCCAGTTTTTTCTTTTTCCATTTCATGAGTGAAAAGTTACAGGTTTTATAACAAAATTAAAAATATGTAAGAAAACAAATAAGAAAAGAAAAGAAAAGAAAGAAAAGAACCTCAAGAGAACTCCTTGCGAAGCTTCTGAATTGCAGAATAGAGTTTCCGCCGAGAACCCACAGCATTTATTCCCATATCCTTAAGGTCTTCCAAAGTTAGCAATGGCAGTACCTCATCATCAACTTCGTGCACCTCAAAAACCGGTGCGTATCGGCTCAAACCCAATTCAATCAGCCACGTCCTTACACCCTCACTGGTACTGCAATTTCGGTCCCTGGAATCAGAATCCGGGAGATTATCCATTTCCATTGTATCATTTTCCCTACTTTCCAAAACCCTACCCCGACCCGTACCCGTTCTCCGATGACCGTGCCACATATCGAGAGCGACGTTATCCATAGAATGGACCGGACTTTGTTCCTTTAGTGGACTATCTGAGTCCTGATCGAAATCCCTGAATCCTTCGTCTCCATCGTCTCTACTATCTCCATCGGCTACCCCTTCTTCGACCTTCGATATCCAATTCGATCTTACTCTTTTTGTCGTGGCTCTCTTCGCTTTCTTACGATGCCCGAACTCGAGATTTACCTCGCCGTTTTGAGTGTTTCCTTCAGGTTCTTGGATTTCAAGGCTATCGTTGCCGTTAACGAGATTGGTTAAAGACCGGGCCTTGACAGATTTAGAGGAGTCTTTAGGCATGCGCCAAGAGTGCTTGGTGCGACGCATGTGAGATTCGTATGCAAGAGTAGCCGGTTGATCTCCGATCTCACCGAGACGTACGCTGGGCCGGCGTTGCCGTTTCGGGGCCGTAGGTGTTGGACCCGCGTTCTCGGTTTCAGAAGTTATAACAACCGGCGCAATTGCTGTGGCTAATGAGGTGGCTATACTGGCGATTGGGACTTCCGGTGGCTGTAACTCGGCGGCCATTTACGGTGATAGGTGATAGAGGAGTATGCGCGAGTCTACCCGAAGTGTGCGCAGGATAAGGGATCGGATGGGGCAATCTGGTGGTTCTAAAGTGTGACGTGTATGGCGTTTGGACCGTTGGATGAGCCTCAAAGTTTGAGATGTCGGCTTTCTAATGAAAATCTGATGGCGGGGGTTGATACTTGATTCTTCATCGAACGCTTGGTGATGGGAAGGCCTCAACTCTAAAGCCCGTGAGCAGTGCGTGCCTGTATCTCGTCTTAGCCCGGCTCCATTTTGTTTTTGAAATGATAAAGTTAAAAAATATCAGCTAATACTCAAAATTGCCCGTCTAGCTCAGTAGGTAGAGCGCAAGGCTCTTAACTTTGTGGTCGTGGGTTCGAGCCCCACGGTGGGCGAATTAGATAATTTTTTGCATTTTTTTACCCAAAAAGCAAACTAATCAGGAGGACGTGCAAAGCCTGTGAATTGCAGCTGCTCAAATGCTTATATGTAATGAAGCACTCGAATGTCTAGCTGTCGCCGCTTGGGGATCTGATATTAATTGTCACCCCATATCCTCGCAACTCTCGGCACCCGTGTGGCGCCTAGACTTAGCTCACAATCTAGGCCAGCCTTGCTTATTTTGAGGGTCTTAGCATCATATCCGATCATAGGCACAAGTGCCAAGCATAAACATAAGGGTCTCGCACCTCCGTGTATGGCCTAAGGCCTTTTGAGCATCCCGGGCAGCATAGTCTGCCCATATTCGAACCTCTACCTTTGGAGACATGCGCACTATAGGCTCGTGGCCCTATAGTGTCCATAGAGCTCCTTCCCTATGGAGACATCAGCCCCTCTTGATAAGGCTTGATGCCCGCATCCTAGCTCACTAGGGCTCGGGTCGTCATCCCGGCCCTGGGGCGGCGGAGAGCATTACGCCGTGTCTCCCCTCTCATATAATCGGCCCTCACGCCATCCAACATGCTATTCCAGCCTCTAATAGCCTCGCTCCGTCCATAGGGTTACCATGGTAAAATACCATGGGTAGGGATGCTGGACTAACACCCCTACATTCTCCCCCACTCAAACGATCGATGACCTCATCGATTGTGCTATACTAACTCTGTGCTTCTCCTCTGCAGTTCTCAGTACTATCTCTCTTCGAGTGAATGGTTCTATTCCTCTACTCGTTATGCTGTCTTGTTAAAGAACTAAATGCAAAAATTTATTGTGTTTTTATAATACTTCTCTTCTTCTTTATTTTGCTCTTTTCTTGATTTTCTTTTGGGAACCGTATGCTTACATTCCAGATATATGTCACCAATGTCCCACCCCTTCACTTTTATCTCTACATTAGGGATCATTCTTCAACATCGTCTCTTCTCTTATCGATTCCATATTATCATTGTCTATATTCTCCCACCCTTCTTCATAGAGGATTACACTTATATTATCATCTTTACTCTCTATTTGTACCATTCTTCCCTCTTTTAGCCAAGTAGGATTCCCCTTGTATTCTCCCCCACTCAAACAATCGACGTCCTCGTCGATTATGGTAGTGTGCTTGGAGTGCTCTCGAAATCCCTCCTTTGCACCGCTTGCTGTCTGACCCACATTTCGTTTATGATGTGGTTGTTCCTTCATGAACTGCTTGCTCCTGCATCATGGTCATTAGCGTTCAAGCGCCCCTCGTTGTTTGAGCGTCTATATGCTTGTGTTCCTTCATAGCAATGTTATATGTACCTCGCAAAATACAGCCATAAAAAAAATACCCGAAGTAGTCACATGGTATAAGTGTATATGTAATATGATAATTGTTCAACCTTTGCTTCATGCACAATTATCGCACACAATATTAAGAACAGTAATAATCAAAATGAAGAACATATTGAGGTAAGGAGTGATACCACTTACAGATATAATTGTCTTACCCACATGTGCATACAACGTTGTACTTATCTCGGTCTCTATTTCAATGTTTATGTTCTGCTCGCGTCTTTTATCTCCCTTGCTTGTCACAACTCCGTCTCGATTTATGCTTTGGCCACCTCATGCTATGTTGGTGCACAAGCTATGTATTAAAAATAATTTTATTTCCATCGCTATTACCCCCTCTATCCAAGTTTTCACTTGCCAGGGCCTATAGCATTTCATGAACATCGTATAGGAGAACATTATTTTGCTTGTGACACCTCAAGCCCTTTTGGTTTTGCTTTCAGCCTTCTTCGCTTCCTATAAACGTTATGGGCATGACTTCTTTTGTCATCTCCTTCTGCTCATGTGCTCTAGTGGAGAACTGACTCGCATGCTACTCTTGACCGAATGGCCCTGCATACAACAATGAAACACAAGTTTCTCGGCTCATCCGAGGCAATCTGTTAAGTTCTTGTTTCATCTCATATCGCCCACGGCCTGAAATATCAGCTGTAGCATGATATTTCTTCTGCCGAGCTTAACTCTTTTTTTTTTTTTCGTTGCCCACGGCCTGAAATATCAGTTGTAACCTGATATTCCTTCCGCCGAGCTTAACTCTTATTTCTCATTGCCCACGGCCTGGAATATCGGCTGTAACCTGATATCCCTTCCGCCGAGCTTAACTCATATCTCACATTGCCCACGGCCTGAAGTACCAGCTGCAGTCTGGCACTCCTTCCGCCGAGCATCAACTCATCTCAACAAGCCACTTGTGAGCAGCTTCCAACTCATTTGGCAAGCTCTCTCCATAATAATCACATATCAACAACCGACTCATTCGGTGTTCTGCACCCCTCTATCTCAAAAGGGCAAAATGGATCTCATCGTATGTTGAACAAGCAATCTGTAGCATGCCTCATAAGTTCTGCTCACAATTTTGATAATTTTCCATATTCTCGCCTCACATAGGCAACCATAACTCGAAGTGATCATCTCTGCATCTGGGGTGGATTCACACCCAACTGCTTCTTACCGAGCGCCTCTATGCGCATTAAGCTGCTTACTCGAGTCCATTCTAAGCACAGGGATCCCTTGCTCTGCTTGCTTGCTTTTTAAAAATCACTTCAGCTTGCTTTAAAATCTCTTATTCTCTGTGCCATCGTGTCGACACTGACTATCCATCTGTGATGCTTAAACTCAAGTGATGTCTCTCACTGTAATACATTTATCGAAGATCGGTCGTCTCAGCTTGGTCGTTCTTAGCCCCAAGCGATAATCTCAACCATGTTGTATCTCAATTTATAATGTGTCTGCTTCCATCGGGGTCTATATCCGAGTTTCACAAACAAACTAACACATGACTTAGTTCCAGCCTTGCCATCTGCGATACTCGCCTAACCCTGATGCATCGGGTAGGTCCTTACCATCGCATCTCAACTTCCGTTGTCACATCTTGCCCCTTTCTCATAGGCAAGCAATGCATTCGCATTGGGTTTCCAGAAAACTTGCATCTTCGTATCTGTTAATGTTGCTCGACATACCTCTCTCAACTGTGTTGGAGAGCGCATACTGCACAAGGGGTCATGGGGCCAACTACCGAATGCTACCATCCATAATCTGCGTCACTTGTCTGCCGCTATATTTCTTATCCGAACTGTGTATCTCAACCAATTCTACATGTAGAAAAGTCTCTAGCAACATTCAACCATCTCTAGCAACAGCCAACTGAACCAGGCTCTGATACCAAATGTCATGGGGCCATATCCTCGCAACTCTCGGCACCCGTGTGGCGCCTAGACTTAGCTCACAATCTAGGCCAGCCTTGCTTATTCTGAGGGTCTTAGCATCATATCTGATCATAGGCACAAGTGCCAAGCATAAACATAAGGGTCTCGCACCTCCGTGTATGGCCTAAGGCCTTTTGAGCATCCCGGACGGCATAGTCTGCCCATATTCGAACCTCTACCTTCGGAGACATGCGCACTATAGGCTCGTGGCCCTATAGTGTCCATAGAGCTCCTTCCCTATGGAGACATCAGCCCCTCTTGATAAGGCTTGATGCCCGCATCCTAGCTCACTAGGGCTCGGGTCGTCATCCCTGTCCCGGGGCGGCGGAGAGCATTACGCCGTGTCTCCCCTCTCATATAATCGGCCCTCATGCCATCCAACATGCTATTCCAGCCTCTAATAGCCTCGCTCCGTCCATAGGGTTACCATGGTAAAATACCATGGGTAGGGATGCTGGATTAACACCCCTACATTAATGCAGTAGCTGCCTCAGTAGAAGGTACAAGCTGGCTTCTTGAAATTCTGACCTAAATAACCCCTGCTGGAATAAGTTGGTTTTCCAATTGTTAAAGAAAAAAAAAGACGAAGAAATGATATATATGGCATCATCCCATCATCAACGGATATAGACATGAGAAATTTTACAGTTGAATATGCAATATCCAACCACATGCATTTGGGAAATTCTTCTCTTACTTATTACATCAGTCTCATTTAGAGCTCTTAACATGCGTGCTATGTTTCCCGCATGTTTATCCATCCACATACACCTATGTGAAAGTATGCCAAATACAATTCAAACCCACAAAAATTTTTGGAATCAATACCTGATCGGTTGGTCCTAGTATGTTGTTCATGTCACATTTCACTTCAAAGTGGTTGGCGCCATTTCCAGAAGCAAGTTTTGCTGCAAGGAACTGAGCATTTGAAAGGTAAATAAGTATTTATATCTCTCTCATAAATATTAATTAAAGAAGCTATGAATTAAGAATTTTGTAAAATGAATTACCTCTACTTGATTCTGTAGGGTTAGGATATAGCCAGTATATGCGCCTTGCCAGTTATCTGTTCAATAATTGATTAGCATCACACACATAGCCAATTACCTTGTCGCATCCAGGAACCAAAGATTGCAACAACTTCATCCTCATATTGATTTTGTTTCTTCTCACCTATATATATATATATATATATATATACACACATTCTCACATTTAAAATTTGCAAAAAGAAACGGGTACTGTTACATGATTATTTATAAAATCAAAATTTTAATGGTACAAAAACCCTTCAAAGCGACGGTGTTAGCTAATTTCGAATGATATAACCCATCACTAATTACCTGCTTCGTGTGTTGATGACGATCCACTTGTAAATTAAATTGCTGTTCTTAGTGGCGTCATACAAAGGAAATAGATAACGCCATTTTCATTTTCTGGATCGATGACGTGTACGGCCCAGATTCAAACTTCATGCGTATACTAGATTCGCAGTACATCGAGTTTCTCGTTATAAACTCCGCTCCTGTTCCACCTCGCAATTTTTCTCTTCCACTAAATCACGCTAATTTTTTCTTGAAAAAAAAATCCTTCGATCGCGATTAAATAAACTACTGGCTCACGATCTGAATCTCTGTAACGTGGATCGGAGATCAAAATTTGAAAATTAGAATACAATTTTATTACAATTTATCGGGATTAATACCAGATCTTAGAGAAAAGGAAAGAAAGGGGAAGAAAACCCTAACTTAATCTGGGCGAGTCAGTGTAGTTTGTTATGTCTGTTTTGTAACCTACTGAGAGTCTGTTGGAAGTAAAATTTTTCAATTTTGTTTATTGTATTTGTAATAATATTTATGCTTGTTGCGGGTGGTGGATCTAATTATTTTGAGAGGACTAATAACGTTGAAGAAGAAACCCTAGCTATGGGTAAAGAAGATGAGAATTTAAAGGCGGAAGATGTGGAGGAAGGTGAAATTTCGGATGCGGCGTCAGTGGAAGAGATCAGTGAGGAAGATTTTAATAAACAGGAAGTTAAGGTTGTAAAAGAGTCCAAACCAAAAGAAAATGATGGTTCTAGTGGTAGGTTTTGGACGATGAAAGATCTGTATAAGTATCAGATGGGGGGAGGATATGTCTCCGGTTTGTATAATCTTGCTTGGGCACAAGCTGTACAGAATAAACCTCTAAATGACCTGTTTGTGGAGGTTGAACCTGATGAGAATTCCAAGCGATCCTCACCATCGTCTTCTGTGGCGTCTGTGAATAGTAACAGCAATAAAGAAGAGGAGAAGAAAAAAGTGGAAAAAGTAGTGATTGATGATAGTGGCGATGAGATGGATGTTAAGCTTGTCGATGTTGAGAAGGAGGAAGGGGAATTGGAGGAAGGTGAGATTGATTTGGATTCAGACCCAGCTGAGAAAGCCATTGAGGAAGGCAAAGAAAGGTTTTTGAATAATGATGAAATGGATATCGATGTCTCAGAGATCGAGTCCAATGACAAAGATTTGGAGAAGAAAGTGAAATTCATCCGTGAAGCTCTTGAGACTTTAACTTTAACTGAGTCTAACAAGTAAGATATTCTATTAATTATGTGACATTTTGAGAGTGGCTCAGAGGATTGCCCATGTTGAATATCTTGGTGAAGTTTTGATAATTTCATTTTTGTTTGCTTAATCTGTTCTAGATCATTTGAGACAGCTTGTTCAATGTTGGGCAATACGTTGGAGAGCTTGCGGGAAGCGATTGGAAAAAATAATATTCCCACAAAATACAATCTTTTGCAATTGTCCTCTACTGCTGTTCAATCTGTTAATTCGGTGAGGCACCCTTCATTTCAAGTTCTTGTACGCTTGAAGATTTTATAGTTTGTGCAAAAGCAACTATTTAATATTCTTGAATTAATTGCGATGCTGGTTGTTGGTCTTTCCAGGTTTTTACTTCCATGAACCATAAATTGAGGGAACAAAATAAAGATAGCTTTTTGAGGTTTCAACTTTTATAATGCTCATCATTTGCTTTTGTGAAAATTTTCACATTAGATACCTGTTAATATTTTCTTGTGTCATTTTTTGTCTCAGGTTTCTTTCTGTTGTAAATAGCCACGTTCCCTCTCTTTTATCCCCTGAGCTAGTCAAGGAGGTATGATTAACTTATCGTCAGCCTTAGATTTTGTTATTGTTTTGTTGGTTTTTGTGGTACACTGTCATTTGGACAATTTTGTCACCATGGAAACATAACAATGATGTCTGTTTCCACAGATAGAGGTCATGGCTCCTTGTCTAAGTTCAGTATCTGGTGAAAAAGAGAAAGACTCACTGATATTCAGTGACGAGGGGAATAAAAAGGATGGTATGTCAGCTAAAAGTTCAGGTCATAATTTGATTACTACTAAAAAGCTTTCTTCGTTTGCTGGTTCGTTTGCTGGTTCTTTTGCTAGTAATAAACCAAACATGTCATTAGAATCTCCAAAAATGGGAGTATCTACTTTTAAGAGTAGAGCAGGTTTGCTACCTTTGTTAGACCTCCACAAAGATCATGATGCAGACAGCCTTCCATCGCCTACACGGGAAGCAGCACCTCCTTTACCTGTACGTAGAGTATCAACACCTAGGGTGGCTCTTGACAATGAAGATACTAAAATGCATCCATATGAGACGGATGCACTTAAAGCTGTTTCTAGCTACCAGCAAAAATTTAATCGCAGTTCATTCGCTGTGAATGATAGGCTTCCTAGTCCAACTCCTTCAGAAGAATCTGGAAATGGGAATGGTGATGTAGGTGGTGAAGTTTCCAGTTCATCAGCTGTTGGTCAATTTAGACCTGCCAATCCACCCAATTCAGGGGAATCAATTGCTTCTACTTCTCCTCCTCACCCTGAGAGTTCTAATATGCAGGGGGTTGTACCTGCTAAAATTGCTGGACCAGTGAGTTCTAGTTCTAGTTTAACTGTGAAAGCCTCTGCAAAGAGCAGGGACCCTAGGCTTCGATTTGTTAATTCTGATGCCAATGCTTTGGACCAGAACCATGTCTTGCCTCTGGTGAACAATACACCTAAAGTGGAATATCTTGGAGGAACAATGAACTTGAAAAAGCAGAAGCCTGTTGATGATACAGTCCTGGATGGCCCTTCATTAAAGAGGCAAAGGAATGCATCGGAACATTCTGGAGGTGTCAGGAATGTTAAAACCATGATTGCAAGTGGCGGTTGGTTGGAGGACACTGATATGGTCAGACCTCAAACTATGAACAGAAATCAATTGGTAGAGGATGCAGAATCTGAACCCAGGAGAATGGATAATGGAGTGGCTTGTCCTAGTACTGTTAGTGGTATATCCAGTGTGAGTATTAGTGGAAATGAGCAGAAACCAGTAATAGGAACTGGTGCTATTACTGAAGGTGAACAGGCACAAATGACAGGTACTAGTGTGGCCTCCCTGCCTGTTTTATTGAAAAATATTGCAGTGAATCCAACAATGTTGCTCAATATACTCAAAATGGGGCAACAACAGAGATCAGCAATAGATGCTCTGCAGAAGTCTTCTGACCCTGCTAAAACTACGAAACATCCACTAAATGCAAATGCAATACTGGGATCTGTTCCTGTGGTGAATGTTGCTCCTCCACAGCCCTCTGTAATGCCAAGACCAGCAGGAACACTTCAGGTTCCTCCTCAGGCTGCCGTGGTGAGTCCTTGATCATAATTGTGTTCTATGCCTACACTACCTTATCCATTATGTATGTATGCTTAGACTGCCCCTTTGACATTAAAACAAAGGGATTTCTGTAGTTATACTCTGTATTTGTTTGCCCAAAAAATCCCATCTCAGTTCCTTCAAGATTTTCATAAAACATACTAGTTTTTTTTTCCTCTATACTGCAGTTAGATGAACTATATGAGGTATAAAGTTTTATGATATCAAATAGCTAAACTATTGAGGCTGTTCCTTTTTTAAGCATCTGAAAAAATTATATTGCATGCTTATTGTAGGAGGAACTGGGAAAAATTCGTATGAAACCAAGGGATCCTCGTCGTGTTTTACATAATCAGACACTTCAAAAGAATGGTAACATGGGCTCTGAACAGTTCAAAACTAGTCTTACCTCTCCACCAATAAATCAGGGGACCAAGGACAATCAAAATGTGCAAAAACAAGACGGTCAAGCAGAAACTAAGCCAGTGCCTTTGCAATCTCTTGTGCCGCCAGATATTTCGTTGCCATTTACAAAGAGTTTGAAAAATATTGCTGACATTGTGTCTGTTTCCCATGCATCAACAAGTCCAACCGTTGTTTCTCAGAATCTTGCCTCTCAATCTACACGAACTATAGTTTCAAATTCTGAGCAGCCAGCTGGGATTGGTTCTGCTCCTAGTGTAGCACCTGTAGGTCCTCGTCCCCAGGATGCATGGGGAGATGTTGAGCATCTCTTTGAAGGGTATAGTGACCAGCAAAAAGCTGCTATACAGAGAGAGAGGGCACGAAGGATAGAAGAACAAAAGAAAATGTTTGCTGCACGCAAGCTCTGCCTTGTGTTAGATCTAGATCATACCCTTCTAAATTCTGCCAAGGCAATTTCTTACTGCTTCATAGAATTTTTTTTCACCTCCTTATTTTGAGGCTAAATATTCGAGGAAACAGTACATTTTTATTGATTTGGTGTTATTCTTGTTTACTATTTTCAGTTTGTTGAAGTTGATCCTGTGCATGATGAGATCTTGCGGAAGAAGGAAGAACAAGATCGTGAAAAACCCTATAGACATTTATTTCGCTTTCCTCATATGGGAATGTGGACAAAGTTGCGCCCTGGGATATGGAATTTCTTGGAAAAGGTAGTTTTAGTCAGTGTCTCTTTTGGATAAAATGCTTTTGGTTTTTAAGTTGTATGCGAAGCATGCTGATTCTTGCATTTTAGGCTAGTAAATTGTATGAGCTGCATCTTTACACAATGGGGAACAAGTTGTATGCCACAGAGATGGCAAAAGTGCTGGATCCAACTGGTGTTTTGTTTAATGGGCGAGTTATTTCTAGAGGTGACGATACAGATTCCTTTGACAGTGATGAGAGGGTTCCCAAAAGTAAGGATCTCGAAGGGGTCTTGGGTATGGAATCAGCTGTTGTTATTATCGATGATTCTGTAAGGGTCTGGCCTCACAACAAATTGAACCTGATTGTTGTGGAAAGGTAAGCATTAAGATAACCACTTAATTCCTTAAATGCTTTTGTTTTTGGTTTGTTATCCTTTGTTTCTATATCCATTTACCTAACATGTGTGGCAGGTATATATATTTTCCATGCAGTAGACGCCAGTTTGGGCTTCCAGGTCCTTCTCTTCTTGAAATTGACCATGATGAGAGACCAGAAGATGGGACTTTAGCATGTTCTTTGGCGGTGAGGCAGCTACACTGATTTTTCTTACAATCAATCAAGCTTTCAAGCCCTAAAAAGTTTTATCTTTGTCTGAAACAGGTTATAGAGAAAATACATCAGAACTTTTTCATCCATCCCTCCTTAGATGATGCAGATGTTAGAAATATCCTTGCATCAGAGCAGAGGAAGATTTTAGCTGGTTGCCGTATAGTATTTAGCAGGGTTTTTCCAGTTGGGGAAGCAAATCCACATCTACATCCACTATGGCAGACAGCTGAACAGTTTGGTGCTATCTGTACAAACCAGATAGACGAACAGGTCACTCATGTAGTTGCCAATTCTCTTGGAACAGATAAGGTATTGTTACTGTTTTCTCGCCCTGCTTGGCAACCATCTAAACTAGGGTTAAGCTGCATGAAAATATAAGTGTGCATGTGGGCACTTGATCCGAGTGAATTCTTTAGCAACACACTTAAGTTTTAGTTTTAAGTTAGTGTGTTGTATTCATTGTTTTGAACAGGTGAATTGGGCTCTATCCACTGGAAGATTTGTTGTGTATCCTGGGTGGTAAGAACCTCCTGTATCCGTTTGATTTTGTTCTGAGATTTATTTATTTAGTCATGGCTCTGTTTGACCAATGGCTTATGTCTTTGATTCCTGACGTTGAACACAGGGTGGAAGCATCTGCTTTGCTTTATCGGAGGGCAAACGAGCAAGATTTTGCAATTAAACCATAACAATCATCATTCTAACCCACTTCTGGTAAAACATAAGACCTGATAAACATAATCTGAAGTTGGAGATGAGTTGAGTTCTGATGGATGGCTTGGATGTAGACCAGAGAGCAGAATCTGGCCACCAGAATTTATACCATTTCAGTCATTCTAAGCACCCTTTATAACTGGCGAGTAAACCTGCAAGTGAATTGAATCTTTGACATGCCAATATTTTGAAAATAGGTTGTGGATTTGCGGGGTCCTGAAAATCACGAAATTTTGAATTCTTGATGGGCTGTGATAGGGAGATGGAAACTGATTAGAGTATAGTTAAGGTCAGTGAGGTGTGGCGGCAGTATAAGAAGTTTACCCAAGTTGAAGCTTTGTGGCTAAAAATTAAACATGGATGATTGCCAAGTGTAAGTTTGGAAGAACCAAATATGTGAAATAAACAATGGAAACAGCTGAAAAAAGTGAAGTCAGATTTGGGTATTGATCTCACAAAAGGATGTGAGAAAGGAGGTGAAATAGGAAAACCAGAAATGGTTGCTGATAACCCGCAGCAGAAAAAATGAGTGCGATTTATTGAAGATGATTTTTTTTTTTTTTTTTATTTTATTTTATTTTTAAAGTTAAAAGAAAGCATGGAAGTAAATCAAGGTGGAAGATTTTCAGTTGGCGGTTATTGTCGATGCCGTCGTAGGTGGTGATTCCTAATTTTTTTGCCTTCCTGGAGTTGATTTAACATCAGTACCACTGACGTGGCCTATCTGTTGAAAGGAACTTGTTAACCCTTTTTTTTCTTTTTTCTTCTACATGAGAAATTGTGGAGAAAGAAAATTAAAATAAAAAAGCTAAATATTGTTTTGTTGGAAATAGCTATAGGTGGCGGGCTGGTGATGTAATGTACGAAAAATTTAGCAAAAAGCGGAAAGAAAGGGATATTACTGGACTATAGAAGTAACGCCGAAATTGACAAATTTTGAAATGAAAAAAAAATTCGCGTTTCACAAATTAATAAACCGGTTTGAAGAAAGAGAATGTTAAGAGGACCAACGACAGTGGAGTTATGTCTGTCACGTGCTTGTTCTTCTCTTCTATCTGCCTCTGATATTTGTCTGGAATTTTTACGGGTTTCCCTTTCCTTAAGCCTATGACAGTCGTTGACATCGAATTAGGGAATGTCAGAATGAAACATGACGATGAACGAAACATCCGAATGAAGCGGTTGTAATTTTTGTTGGTGGGAGTGTGTGGAAGTTTCAGTGTAATGGAATACTACTACAGACCATCCCTAGTTTTGTCTATCCTGAAAAGGGGATTAAAGTAATAAAAAAATATATTACGTTAAGTGAGATAATTATGTTCATACAAAATTATGGAGTTCCATGCATTTTTCTATAATAAAATGTAACCATAAGAATACTATATTTGCTCGTTCTCAAAAATAAAATTAAAAAAAAAAAAAAATCCTTAACAGATGGACGAGAATAATGCACATTTATATTATGCATCTCCTTGTGATTAGGAGTGGAAAATTCTTCAAGAGTCGTTCGAGATCTGAAAAACTAAAATCAGGGAATGTAATTTGATTTGTTAACGAGTATCAGTCAGTCGAAATTGAAATCCAAAGAAAGAAATGAAAACGGAAGGCCCCTTTTTGTTTGAGTGAGAAAGAATTTAACACATTGTTGGTCAGTCTTCTCTAAGCTTAACAATCGCTGTTAGAGTTCCTCTCCCATCCCATTTTTCTTATTTCTTGGTTTCTTTTCAGATTTTGTATTCACCATTTTTCCAATGGCAGAACTGAATGACGAATCGCCAGCTTCCTTTTCATGGTGGTCTGGGAGCCATAATCGTCCCCATCAATCGCCATGGCTTCAAGCCACTCTCTCAGGTCTTTTTCTATTACCATTAATTCATTATTTCTGGTTCAATTGAACAGTCCTAACTCGGTAGGTTGACAATATGCAGATTTGGATGATAAGATTAAAACAATGGTAAATATTATACAAGACGATGGAGATTCATTTGCAGAGAGGGCTCAAGCGTTCTACAAGAGAAGACATGAGCTCTTAAAGATCTTGCAGGATTTGCACTCGTCATATTGTTCTTTAGCTGAAACGTACGACCAGCTGAGATCTGCAGTCAGGGATTTGTCGAACGAGGGAATTCCAAATAACAAAGAAAGCAACAATTTAAAGATGGAAGAACATAAAGGCGAAAAATTGAATGGAAAGAGTAATCTGCAAACGTGGAACCAAATGATGGTAATGGGATCGGAACTTATTGAGGATAATCTGAGGCAACAGTTTGAGCTGATAAAAAGAAATGATGAGAACAAGGAAGTGATCAAACAACTGCGTGCCCAAGTCACTAGATTAATGGAACAGAACAGAGCATTGGATTGCTGTTATAAAGAGCGGGAGATGAAACGAAGCGAATCTCGCGTCTCCAAGCTCAAAAGCCTCAATTGTATTACCAAGTTTAACACCTTATAATCATTCATTAATTACCCAGTGCTCTTCCTTCTTCACCTGTTTAGGAGAATTGTTTGCTATCACTTTTTACTCGGGGATTGGAATTTCAAAGTGTTTAGTGCCATTCTGGTAAAATTTAAGACGTATGAATGAAACAGATTCTGCATGGCTGCATGTGAAAGGATCCTCTCGTGGCAAGACTTTGTGTTCAAAAATTCCTATATCATCATTAATTAAATCATAGAATAAACAAATTAATATATCAATATCTAATCTCCCAATAAAACTCTATTTAATTAATTTCAAGAACACTAAATTTTCACAAACAAATTACTCCTTAGCTAATTTTGCTTAATGTGGTCTTAAATATTTAGAGAATTCGAAATGATATATATATATATTTTCTACTGAAAAAAAGGAAAATGCAAGGATACTCTGAGAGAGAGAAAAAAAAAAAAGGTGGTGTGTAAAAGGTACATCTCGACCCGTTCCGTTCAATGCTACACTTTACACGCGCTCAGTTCCACTGTCACACGCTTACGGCCTCTGCCCGCTACTGTTGATAGTTGTTGATACTTATACATCGTCGCTTGTTCTCTCCTTTCGTTCTTTGCTTCACGGCGGAGATTTAAGTGTTCGATAATTTCGAGATAACTGTATTCTATATACATTTGCTTCACTTACTGTTGCTTATTTATGGACCGGAGCAAAATCGATGGCACTGTCTACGCGCGCCATTGGAGCAGTGACTCCAGCAACGTCGGCACTGGCCCGTCGTCTCCGGCGACAATGTCGCCTGGACGTCACCATCATGCTCGCTCCTCTTCTGTTACCGGAATTTCCAACATCAAGAAAAACCAGAATTTCGCCGCCAAAGCGGCGGCTCAGCGACTGGCTCAGGTAATGGCTTCCCAAACGGCTGACGATGACGAGGAAGAAGACGAGGATCTAGGATTTCGATATAGTGCACCATCGCCTCTTTCGCTTTCGAGGAATCTTAACTCAATTCCCACGAGTAATAGAAACAGTAAACCTGCAGTTCCATCTAGCAGTATCACTAGTAGATCTCCTTCACCTGCCGTATGTTTCTTTTGCTTTTACCGTTTTGAACGCTCTAGTTCGGTTTTCTCTACTTTTCTAGTTAATGTCTTCGATTTTAATTTGATTTTCTTGCATTTCATTCAAATTTTAGTTAGCTCGAAACGCGGCTGAGGAAAATGCATCGGTTCGGTCAACATCAGCTGGAAGGCCTTCAATGTCTCTTCGAACAGCACCGCCAGTGCTACCCAGTAAAGGATCACTCAGGACTGCGGTCTCTTTACCGCCAATGGAGCCTCCCAGAAATGGCCAGAGAGACGGTAAAAGGTAAAATAGGCATCTTTGATGTTGTTTTGCTTGTTCTTTTATACTACTTAGAAAATTTTGTATATTAATGATGTAACAATTGGCATGATTGCAGATTGTTGCCAGATGCGGGACAGTTGAATTCTAAAGATAAAGGGGATCAGCGCGAGGCTTCTGCACTTCGTGATGAAGTATGTGTTAATAATACTTGTTAATTTACTAAAGAAAGGATCTTTTTTGGTTTTATGATATTGAGGGATTGGTGCATGTTTGCAGCTTGATATGCTACAAGAAGAGAACCAGAACATTCTTGAGAAGGTCTAGTCTTGATTATTTCCTTATGCTAAGAATTTATTAATATTCACTTATTTTAGTACAATGAAACCGAATTCACTTTACAGCTCAGGCTTGAGGAAGAGAGATGTAAGGAAGCAGAGGACAGAGTTAGGGAGCTTGAGAAACAGGTGATCGCTTTTTCCTCACGTTGTTGGGCAACATTTTTAAAGTTCACCACTTTGCTGTGTTGCGTTTGATTTATTATCAGGATTGCGGAGTTCCGACAATTTCATGACTGCTATACTCACTATAATACAGAATTTGTTGTTTCCTTGGCCAGTTGCTTTTCCTTGTTTAACTAATTTTGGGTGTAATTGTGGAAAGACTCACTGCAAAAACTCTTCCACTTATTCTGGGTCTTTTAGGTTGCTGCTCTTGGTGAAGGGGTGTCTTTGGAGGCCAAATTGTTGAGCAGGTAAATTATAGGTCTCAAGGTCTGAGAACTTTGGTGCCTTCATTTTCCTTCCCAATGATTTTGTTCTGACTTGTGGTTTGGTCTGCAGGAAGGAAGCTGCACTGCGTCAAAGAGAGGTAAATGGCATAAATGATTCTATTTGATTTGAAGTGTGTTATTTTTGACAACTTGTGCTGGCTCATTAATTGAACCTCATTGCTCTTGATTCTTATGAGTTTGACAAAATAAAACCTGTATATAGGCCACCAAAAGAGTGAAATTTTCAGCTCATTCTCAATGTAGAGATTGCATTATGACAGGAAGGACATCTTTCATCTTACTGTAGGGCATGATGACTGTTTGATTTAGAACTTTTAAGGTAAAAGTGCAGGCATTGTTTTATGTGTTTCAACTTTGATTTCTTCAGGCTGCACTCAAGGATGCAAGACAAAACAATGTAGTGGATAAGGAAATTGCATCTATTCGGTCTGAAGTGGAGGTAAATATGCCATCGTGTCATTTCCTTACCCCATAGTTCCCTCCATTGGTAGATTATCTGATTTGTTTAGCGGCTTCTGATAGTATTTGTAAATTTACATGAATTATTTATTGCTTAAATTCAGAGTGCAAAAGAGGAAGCTACAATTGTTGTACAACAGCTTCAAGGTGCTGAATCTGAAGTGAAAGCCCTTCGCTCAATGACACAAAGAATGATTTTGACTCAGAAAGAAATGGTTTGTGTTTAAATAGTTGCAACCGGCCTCTTAGTAATCATTTGAAAGCCAGTTATTCAGTATATTTGCATTTCAGGAAGAAGTTGTTCTTAAGAGGTGTTGGCTTGCTCGCTACTGGGGCCTAGCTGCAAAATATGGTAAGCTGCTGGTCAAGATCTGTTTTTGATTTATCATTATGATTTTCTCAGTTTTCAAAATTTTGTTGGTTTCATTCTTTCACCATGTATTATGAGGCACACCAACACTTGTTCTTTATCATTCTGGGTATCTCATTATGAAGGAAATTGAAGAATCTAATTGAAATTTTGTTATCTCTGAACTTATAACTGGAACCCTGTTCTCTCCTTTATTTGAATTTTTTGAAATAGGATGACTTGTTTCATTTTAAAAAATAAATTTCTATAAAATATTCACATGGATTCTGAGTTGGCACGCAGTTGGATTAATTCTACCTCATGCTGTTTTATAGCATGTATCTGCTGACATCATTGTATACTCTTTGGATTTTGTTCTAATGAGCAGACAATGCAGTTCATTCATTAGTCCTGATGCTATGGCAATTTTTTCCCATGTTTAGGTGTCTGTGCTGACGTTGCTGTGTCAAAGCATGAATACTGGTCATCCTTGGCACCCCTTCCATTTGAGGTGGTTGTTTCTGCTGGACAAAAGGCAAAAGAAGAATGTTGGAAAAAAGGTTCTGCCCACTAGTTTGCAGTTAATATGTTCTTCTTCATCATTGACAACATTGCTGGATACCCTTTTTTCTTTTTCGATTGATTCAGTAGTAATATGCTTCGTCTGCGTAAATTATTATGTTTGGGAATTAATTCTTTAACTTTGAGTAGGTGACAATGACAATGAAAAAAGAAGCAAACTTGTTGAGGATCTGAGTGATCTAACTGGAGAAGGAAACATTGAGAGTATGCTTTCTGTTGAAATGGGATTGAAGGAGCTTGCTTCCTTGAAGGTTTTCTTTTCCATTCCACTGCTTTGTTTTTTAAATGTTTGGTCCTTCTTGTGTTACTATTTAGAGTTTCAGTGTATGGCTATGGCCTAACAGTACTTTTTTCCCTTTGCTGTTCTCTACCTTCTTCTTATTATTAGCAGTCAATTTTACATGGTTTAGATTTTTCTTTACTGAAAGCTGCAACTCTACCCATAATATCATATTATTTTATAGGTTGAGGATGCTATTGTGCTTGCATTGGCTCAACAACGGCGTGCAAATTCTGCTCGACTATCCATCTCAGGTATGAATTGCTGACTTCATAATTTTGCTAAATTCTCTGCTGATTTGAACTCTAGTTGGTTGAGTTTTTATATTTGTTATAGTTTTCTTTTTCCTTTTTCTTTTTTCTAGCGATGTGCTTTCGTGTACACTGAATGCACACTTTGCTCATTGTTGCTTTCAGATATCAAATCACCAGGTGATCCCAAATATATGGAAGCAGTTGGTAAGTCATATTTGGGCTCCTCATTTCATTTTGCAATTATATTCTGGTACTCATTGCTGGAATTAGTCGTCATGTGACCTACTATCTATAAAGTTGATAGCCAATATTATTGCCATTATGACTTTAACTATAATTCCATTCCATATTTTCTCTCACAGAATTAAGCCCTGAGGAATCTGAAGATGTTCTTTTCAAAGAGGTAGTGGCATTTTCTTCTTATACTAGTGTTCTTATATCATTTATTAGCTAGCATTTTTATGATCTTTTCTCAGTGATAGATGAAACTACTTGGTAAAATTTGATGATATTTCTGCCTTCTATAAACTCTCTTTTGTTATCACAAGAAATTTCAGCTAATATTAATTACATTCTTGAAACATTTCCAAATCCATTTCCCAGAAGTTGTGGGTAAATTTTAGAATCACTGCAAACTGTTGGAAGTATTGTTTCATCTTTTAATTTTGCCTCCACGATACTTCCAGCTAATAGCCCACACAAATTGAAGAAATGAGGACCACACAAGCACAACTATTTAATTGCGTTTTTAATTTGACACTAATATTTTTTATGTACTAGGTATAAGAAATGCCATGCAAAAGAAGAGATGTCCATGTCATGCAGGATCTTATTAATGTACAACGTATTTTATCGTGCGCAGGCGTGGCTTACCTATTTTTGGAGCACAGCAAAAGCCAACGGTATAGAGGAGGACATTGCCAAAGAAAGACTTCAATTTTGGATCAATCGCCGAGGACACTCACCAAGTTCACATGATGCTGTTGATGGTAAGCTTCATTCTTTTCTTTAATAATTTTAATGCAAAATAATTCCTCACCACCGGAGGGAAATGGATTGTAGCAACTTTTGGTTTATATAAATAAATCACGTCAGGTTTACTTACTGGGTGTTTGGTGTTCAGTTGAGCAAGGCCTGATGGAGCTGAGGAAGCTAGGGATAGAACATCGACTGTGGGAGGCATCTCATAGAGAAATTGATCAAGACTCTTCCACTAACATAACGCGGAAAAAATCTTCCGGAAAATTTAAGGGATCCGGTTGATGATGTCTACTATTTATTTTTTTTTTTTTTTTCGCATGTTTTTTCTGTTCTTTCGAACATATATATATATAGGTAGCCCTGTTGTCCTATCCTTTGTTCTTCGAGTGATAAACAGCCACTGTGCTCCTAATTTGCAATAAATTATCATAGTTAGCCCTGTTGCAGACAATTGGAGTTTAGACCGAAGGAGCCAAGGTCAAATGTAGATGTCTTTCAACTGACTGGTTGAGATTGCATTTTCCAGGGAAATATCGATTTACTGATTGCTCAGGCTTGGTCCCATAAGCAAACATCAGGTTGAGAAAATGGCATTTTAATTAAGGAAATCGTTATTGGGTCCAGAAATATTGGAATCAACCAAAAACATAGAAGGTAAAAAAAAGGGTTCTTTTTTTATGCCATCTCAGGGTCATCCTCCATTAAAACCACCTGAAATAACTAATTACTGATTTATTTTTTTTTTTTTTTTTAACTTTATAGCGTGGGAGTCCTCAAAAATTAAAGGATAGGCATAAGCTAGAATAACGATTTCATTGGTTTTGAGACTTATACACAAAGCTAAAATAACGATTGTCACTTCTGCGTGTGAGCTATTCCGAAGTAGCCTCTGATGGTTAAGGCCAGTCAAAAGAATGAGATGTTAGTTACCAAGGTGAAGCAGCTAGACTTTCAAACTCATGCTTGGCACTTAAAATGTCTTCACTGAGACCATTGGCACCCACTTGTAGAGCAATGACCTCAGATTCTTGCGTCACCATCATAGACACTTTCATTGCCCGTTGCTCTTCTAACTCGCTTATAATCTTGTCAATTTTATCAATATCTTCTCTCAATTTGGTTTTTTCACGAACACACTCTTCAATCTGAATGGCAACATCTTTTGACCGATGCTGAAGCTGTTCTTGCTTACCTTTGATCCACAACAAACGATTAAGACGATCCATCACTAACTTAACATCAAATCCAAGCATTTCCAAATCAGTAAGAGTTTCCATATAGCTATCGAAGAGGTCTCTAGGATCGTCTACTTTCAATTTGGACGTCTTCTCTACCACAGTGGCAAAGGTCAACATATTGCCAATAGCACATCCTTCACGGCTCGCCACTTTGCAATCAATCAAAGGACCAAAATGTGGTTTCTGAGGCAGGAATTTGAAAATTTCCAGAGATTCTATGTTTTTCCATATAGAGGAGCTCTTAACAAAAGGCAACCCTTGGCCATTCACTAACTCGCTGCCTACTGGCACGTTTACAGCAGAACATTGCGAGAGATTTTCAACTTGTCTTCCCCCAGTACCTGGCAATGATAACACTCCAGCAGGCTAGTCTAAGAAATGCATCAAATTATACTCAGAATCACCCATAATCATCATAGAAATGTACCTTCAAAGCATATTGATAGTGCTTGACCATCATTAGTGGTGTTGCTGGATGCTCTGACATCAACCAAACTGACTTCTTTTGCCATGTTATTTGCTGAGGAAACTAAAGCTGATATTTTGACCAAGCCATCTAAGGAGGAAAAAAAAAAAAAAAGAAAGGATCAGTGGCAAAAAGAAGGCCAAATCATACATAAAAGTTAATGCTGTCATTGGTCTACTTGTTTCTTTCCAACTAGTTTTAATGCTTGACCTTTTGTCTAACTAAACAAATGAATTCTTAGGTAGGAAATGACAAGTTGAACATTTGTGAACTTTCCTGAAGTATGCTCTTAGTTTTTATCATTTGAAGTATTAACTGAGAATAACATTTTGCAGGGATTTTCAGGTCAATAGAGGCAAACCTTCCATTAGAATGCTGAGAAAAATATGGAATTTCTCTAAAAAAAATGGGAACTCGAATTCTTAGAATAGGTTAATAATACCAAAAATTTATACCTCAGTGTATTCCTCCTAGCACAGGAAGAGATAGAAACCAAAATAAAAATGCAGACATAACCAGCTCATTGCTTACAATGTACCTCATAATTTTGCTCCGGTGTTTTTGAATCCATAATAATTTCATGAAGTTTCTAAAACAGAAAAGGATTTTTAAGTTGTCAGCCTATATACCTCCAGACTCCATGCCAATTACTGCGGACAATTCTACCTCTTTATTTGCACAATCTTCAAAACCCATTTTACTAGCACCATCTTCGACTACATTGTGATTTTTACCTATGCAGAAGACACTAAATCAGTTCTTCCATACACAACTATTCATCCATTATTTTGGGTATATTCCCGCACCTTTTTGCTGCCCAATCCCATCACTTTCTCTCTGCTTACTAATCTCCTGTGCAGTAGCAAAGCGAGTACCACCAAGTTCAGTAAATAACATGCATGTATATGAGGAATTGACCAAAAACGGTAATAGTTCAATTAGCTGCATATTATTCTCAAGTTCAACAGAATTTGTAGGAAGAATGGGGTAGCAAATTACTCACAAATTCTACAAATTTATGGGCAGAAATAAGTGACATGGAATAAGTGTGTGAAGATGCTGGCTTTCCCTTAGTTAATATGACTTTTCTTCCTTTTTTTACCCTCCGATCTGAAGGGTTCCATTAGGTTGCTGGATCATGAAAGTATCTGTTTTGATATTCGAACTTTTTCAAGAAGTACCTGATCAGGAAGCTGGTAATTTGCATGAGGGACCTTCCTCCACTCAGCCAAGGCAGCAAAAGAACCAGCATATTTTTCAATATGCTCAACTTCAACAATGAATTCAGCAGATTCTCCTTTTATCTTGTCCTCTACATCTTTAAATAATTAGCATTTGATCTTAGTGAATATGAAATTCCATCATTGTGTCAGCCAGATACTGGCTTGTACCTTCAGAATTCAGTTCTCCTTCCTTGTTGCATATGGAACCTGTCATTTCATTGACCAGTCCAGCTTCTTGTTGATTAGGCCCCTACATTATTAGCAAGGATTATATGCTTATGGAACAAAAAGAATGCAGAAAAGCAAAGCCAAAAGCAATATGTTTGCTAGATTCTTAATTGAGGAGATCACATATATCGACCAGAGAACAGCAATCTGATTCACTACTTATGCTAGACCCAGTGGTGCATGCTGCAACCAAAACCTGAGTCTATAAAATAAATATATTCCAGATACTTTATCATATTCCACATTATCAATAACAAATTTAAGGGGGTGATTTCAGTAGTTGAATGTAGGCTAATATGTTACTATCCAGGACTTCTGCATTTGCTTTCCTTCTAGTATGGCCAAAAGCAGAAGGTGAGTTACCATGTTCTTTCCCATGATGCTACTCTCAGATCCAGCAGAAGGCTTACTGGCATCCAAATATTGGCTTGTGCATTTAGTTAGTGTACTGTTTGTGACTTGTCCTTCTTGGTTCAATGTCTCAATTTGCACCGACTTTGCAAGAAATGCTTGAGCTGATGAAGGGTTGGCAGATTTTTCCTTTCTGAGCTTCTTGGAAGGACGTGAAAGTGCCCCATCACTTTTAGGTGTTCTTTTCTTTGCTTTCTTACTCACTGATTTTGCATCAGTAGGGGTTGACTGCTCCAATTGATTCTTCTTCAAACTTTTGCATGGGGATTTCAATTCAGAGCTATCCTTTGCTGCACTTGAACTCTCAATTTGAATAGCTACCTCAGGGTTTTTTCCGTTGTTGTCAGCATATGTTGATTGCTCGTCAATTCGAACACTGGCTGATGTATCCTGAAACAAAGGCCAGCATATAACCTACACGTACTAGTTTAGTTTTCCAAATGGAATTCTGCTTGAGAATCTTAAATAAATAAATCTTGCAATTGTATTAACTACTAAGTTTACACCACATACTGTGTCAAATCACCAGGATAGAAATAACTACCAATCAAATCTTAAATAACAACTGTTTGATGCCATTTATCCTCTATTATTATCATCATTATTCATTTATTTAGGTCAATCTTTTTCCATAGTTGAAATTAATGTACGCCAATTGCACAATGCTAACAAAAGAAAAAAATATGTCTTCTCCCCTTTAGCAACACAATTTGCCCACGAAAACAAATATTAATGTTAACACACATGGGCAAGAAATCATCATTACAAAGTGTTCCCAAAAGAGACCAAGAAACAAGAAAGTTAACAACAATTCAACATCAAAATGCTGCAGATATAACAGAAAACCAAAGGAAGACAGAATACCCGGCTATGACTAACCCATGTGCCATTCACCAAATTCAGGTGTGGCCTTATTTCTGATTGACTGAATTGTTTTTCCATATCTGCATACTTTATAAAGACATCATATCTTCCATTTGTGAGAATTTTAGTAATAAGGCCATGCCTCCAACTTGAATCATAGAGAACATCTACTGGTTCCAAAATCTCAAAATTTTTAACCTCGATGTTAGGAGGGGGAGCTCGAATGTGGAAACAATCAACAAATCTTTTCATGCGGCCATCTTCATCACCATTCCTTGAGCTGCCACACTCCACAAGGAAAGAATTGAAGCCAACTTCCTCGATAACAGTTGCCGGAAACCAAGCATCATTTTCTTTATCAAGATTCACCTCTACAGCCGTTCCTCTGCCAAACTTCAAGCAATCCATTCTCTTTGAAGGATCATAAAATGAAATCAGTCTTATGTTTCAAATTGCTTACTGATAACATTGAGAAAAATGAGTGTAAATGGATAATTAAAACAAGCATGGTATCAAAAATGCATAATTCTGCCCAAGAAAAAAGGAAAACAACCACAGCAATATCATCATCATCATCAATCACTATTCAAGAAAATTTAGTAGGTAGAAGTATAAGTTCTACACCTGTTTTTTCTCATATTTGCATAACAAAAATCAATGACTGCCAGAATCATGAATAATCTGTTGAAAGATGTAAAACATTTCCAAACATTAATAATGGGGGAGATGATCAACAACCAATCAACAAGCAATGACAAAGGAAACTTCAATCTTGAATTGTGCTGTTTCGAATAAAGAAAGGGTTCAAACTATCCGTCAATGGTCCTAAGCAACGTATGTAGCCAAATTTAAGGCATGTATACTCTAAAAGAAAATGCCCAAACAGAGATTAGCGGTCACAACTCACGATCATAACCTAATGGAACCAAAGATGTCATATTTAGGTGTGTATGTCATGAAATTGAGTATAAGCCATAAAAAGTAATGGACTGAAAACAACTGAAAAGGCTCAATAGTAATAGCTTCATAAGCCATGAAGAACATAGAAAAGGGCGATCAGTGCACCAAGCATCCCACATGTGTGGGCTCTGAGAGGGTTGGTGTATGGAGCCTTCCCTGCTTTTTTGCAGAGAGGCTATTCCTTGGCTCAAACCCATGACCTCCGAGGTCACAAGTGGACTAACTTTACCTTTAGTCCAAAGCCAAACCCTCAAAGCCTTGAAGGACATATATGCTAAAAAAATTGGTATTTGGAATGCTTCCACGTTATGCTAACAAATCACACAAAGAAAAAAAGAAAAAACTTTACCTCCTGTTTTGGGGGTCGAATCCATTCGCCTTTAATCCAATCACAGTGAAACCTCAAATCTTTAGAGGCAAATTCGAACTGTTCAGGTGGGTTTTCAAAGAAAACAGTGTACTTTTTGGAGTCAGTATTTCCCTCCAACACATTAAGGACCACGCCCTTCCACCATCCATCGCGGTGGGAAGCGTCAACAACGTCGTATGGTTCGAAAGATTGATCAAAATCTGGATTCGTAGGCAAAGGCAGAGGCCTAATGAAGGATGGATCAACGTACTCGGTCAATGGCTCGTTCTCGTTAATATCAGAAACTAAATTATGATACTGAACCAAGGCCTTGGCTTTTCGCTTAGAGTTACTGGTCCTAGAAGAGGTCGGTGATTTGATGATTGTGGCAACATACCACGCGCCTTTGAAGCCTTCATCGTCGCTGCTGACCTCGACTTGCTTGCCTTCCCTAAGAAAATCAGTCTTTTTGTCTTTGCCTTTGCCTTTGCCCGCCATAGTTGTGCTTCGTGGAGAGTTCACTCTGCCTTTTCTTATTTCCATGGAGCAGACATGCAGAGTATACGGTAGTCAAATGAAATACCTTCCATTTTCACTTTTGTCTCTTTCTAATTTCTATAGCTTCTGACTTCTGGGTTGAAATCACGAGTCCAGCTCTTGATTTTCTTGGGCTAAATATTTCAGTCTCTCGCTGTAACGTAAGGCCCAAGACGGGGCCTGATGTGGACGTGATTGGGCTGTGATATATAAATGAATAAGCCCGTCAAAGTATGGCCATTTCAATAAAGGTGGAACAATAAATAGGCTAAAGGACCAACTACTTGTCAAAATTTCTTTTTTCTTTTTTGACATTATAGAATTAGGGAGTAAGGATGGATCGATTTGAAATGTGAAACTTATTTGAATCGTTGGATCCTCCCTCCTCCTACATGCCACTATGCTAATGCTAGTGTAGTGTAGTAGTTGAAAGTTGAAAGTTGAAAGTGTCATTGTCTATTAAATCTTTCTTCAACTACCAAAAAGCAAAAAAGAAAGAGCATAGCCATAATTAGTAATCGATCAAGTGCTAATTAATGCCAAACCTCCTTTTATAGGTACATGGTTAATATTGTAGCAGGTGTATGGAAAACTATTCACCATGAGAAGATTAGTAGTTGGGTGTTATTGTAGTACTAAACAAAAGTAAAGCTGGCACCAAGATCAGTGATTGAACCACTGCATTCAGGGTCTAATCTATATGGCATTTAGCAACTTTGGCCTCTTATGGCTTGTGGCATAAGCCCTAAGCCCAATATAATCTGTGGGGCACGCTGTACCATAACCTTACCCTAAAGTTTATATAGGCAAAGTGATGTTTTTCTTATAATTTTGGTGGAAAGAAGGGAAAGGCCACCGCAATTCTAAAGGTCATTTTGACCCTCTCCCTTATCTACCAGTTCAGTTTTTCACTTTTTTTTTTATAAAAAAGATAAATTAAATTAAATTCAGCACATTATAGTTTGTGTTGTGTCCCATTAAAATTCTCTTCCATTGGGCTTTCTTTTTGTTTTTGCTTTTGTTAATGATTATTACATTGAAATGATTACAATGGATTACTTTCAACTCTTCTAAACACCCTTTTACCACATCTTTTATGTAATCTTGTTGTTGTGAAAGTTGTTATAGAAGTTTGTTCAGTTCACATGGGTCATTATAAAGACAAAAGGAAAATATTTAGTTGAGGTGTTTGCTTTCCTTCCAAGAAGATTTTTCTTTTTTGTCTCTAAAAATTAATTAAGTAATTAAAATCATTCATATGAAAAGGAAAGTTGTCTTCAATCCAACATCCTCTGCTCTGGTAGTGGAAATCATTCCTCTCTTGACCTAATCATCACATCACACAAACCTAATTAATTCTCTTTTTTCAATTAACTTGTATTCAGAAAATTCTTGTTACCCTAATAAGCTTTTGATCTCTCCAACCTATTAGTATCATTTGCTTTCTTTTGAATTCAAACTTCAACTATAAACCTGATTAATTCTTAAAATTAAGGAGAAAGAAAGAGTTAATTTCCACTAAAATTTTCTCCTGTTTCATTGAATTTTGTCTTTTGACTTCCCAAACTCAAAGTAAATACTTTTGGGTATATACCAAAAAAAGCTGCAGCCTTTACAATTCCCTTTGGTTAATACTATTAGTTGCTTTATAGACAGTTGGAAACCTAACAGTTACGAAGTGGAAACCTAGGCATCTCCATATGTATGTATACATATACATAGGCTTGACTCTGTAAGTTGTCCATTTGAAAAGCAATATCTATTTCTAGCTGCAATTCTTGGTGGAAAAAGAACAAGGAAAGCAATAGGTAATAGATAACAGATAAATAGCAAGAAAATAGATTCTTTGGTGAAAAAAATATGGGAAACAAAGTTGCAGTATGAAATGTATAAGAAAGTAAGTTCGCTTTTCATGTATTCAAATTAAAATAAATAAAAAAAAAGTGGAAGGAAAAAAAAAAGTTCTTAGGGAAAGAAATATAAAGCTTCTAACTTTGATACTTTGTTTCCATTACAGGACAGAAAAGCTTACGATAAGGGCTTCATTTCATGTTATATTAATCTTTAATTCCCAGCACATTTCCCTATTTCTAAAAACGGCCACTACTCATCTTCATCTCCCTCCTTTTAAATTATTTTTCTTTTCAAAAGTTACTCTAGCGAGGGAGAGAGTGACTGTCATCAGTTTTGAATCCATTTACCAGTAAACAACCCCTGGTTTATTTTTCATAATATATATATATATATATATATATATATATATATATATATTATACACACACACATACTGGGCCAAGAAAAAGTATATGTTTTGGCTTCCATAGCTGGATGTGTACATGTATAATGTATTGGAGTAGACAGAGAATAAAAAATGGGGCAAAAGAAAAGAGAAACAGACTTTTTTTCCCAATCGGAAATACTTCTGCTCCAGTGAGGTGAGTGTCTGTGCTTCCATGGCCCATGGAATCATGCAATTATACCCCAGACCAGTATATATTATAAAGAGAGAGAGAAATTGAATGACTCGTGAACTTCCTGTCTTTACACATTAGTTCCAAGAAATGACTCTTTAACTTCTATACAGTGGCTACTGGCCAGACAAAACGTTGGGCCTTTTAGGACAGGTCAAACAAAGCAAACCACCCCAGAAAGATTCTTCTCGAGTATTTACAAGAAAAATGAGAAACTATAATTACGTATCTTGTTTCTGTATCTGAGGATAACTTCAAATCTCCAGATCAACCAGAAATTATCCATATTCTTAAGAGAACTGCAAAAAATTCAAGATTTGGGTTGTTTTTTTTGTCACGTGTTGATGATTTGGGATTAAAGTGTGGGTGTGAAGCCAATTCTTTCCTGGGAAAAGCAAAAAGAAAGTCCTGATTGCTTGTGGCTATTAAACAATATACAGTTCTCATTGCTCATGATTCTGTCTTAAACTTTTTTGAAAATAAAGCCATTTTCTTCAAATTTTTGCATAAAGAAAGGGATGCAGTTGTATTCCCTATTCACCAAAATGGCTCTTTTCAAAGAAAAAAAAAAGAAAGGAATCATTTTACTGTATATTATGAAAGCTGATACTGTTACTACTAATTTTATTTTGGCTTTACTATAACACTAAAAACAAGCATAGTAAAGCTGTAATTGCCATAAGAGCAAATTCAAGGCTTCAAAAAGCACATTCTCTCTTTTGATTTTCAGTTTCAGTCACACCCATTTGCTGACTGAGACCCGCCCCACGCACCACCACCAAGTCATCTCTCCAACTCATACCCATCTGTTTCTGCTTCAAAAAGTCTTTTTAACAGTCTTCCAAAGGAACAAAAAGTTTCATATAATTTTTTTACATATAATAATAATATTTAAAAAATACACAGTTGTATGTATCTATCTCCCGGTTAAGTCTTTATATAGTGCCCCCCGCTTGGCAACATTTTAGCTAACTTTTCTTTCTTTTTTCACTGTTTCTCTCTCTAGGTTCTTTGCTATTTGATTTGGAACCAAACAATGCCTTATCTAACAATGGAAGTGACGGCATTGGCTACGGTTTTGCTTCAGCTGTTTTTTTTTATGAAAGTAGTGTGCCATCCCTTTCTGTTTGATAGGATTACTCAGTTGCCGGGTCAACCTCAAGTCGGGTTCCAGCAGTATTCTGGTTATGTGATTGTTGATAATAAAGAACAGAGAGCTCTGTTTTACTACTTTGCTGAAGCAGAAACAGATCCAGCTTCTAAGCCTCTCGTTCTCTGGCTGAACGGAGGTCTTGGAAATTTTGAAGTTCTCACTTTGAAATGCTATGTATTCTTCTTTTGGATTTTGATTTTTGCAGGTGATGTTTCCTTTCAGGGCCCGGTTGCTCTTCTCTTGGAGTCGGAGCATTTTCTGAAAATGGGCCATTCAGGCCTAGTGGCGAGGTTCTTGTCAAGAACCAGCATAGCTGGAACAGAGGTATATATCCAAATTTATTTTTGGATGTTCTATTGTAGGTTGAATTTGTTGTTTTTTGCACCAAAAAAATCCACGAAGTTCTCATCTTTGTCACTCTCATTCCTTGCAGAAGCCAATATGTTGTATTTGGAGACACCAATTGGAGTTGGATTTTCTTATTCCACTGATACCTCTTCCTACGAGACTGTTAACGACAAAATTACAGGTTTATGCCCTCCAATTTTTAATATTCATTTCTCTTTCTTTTAGGCTGTGATTGGCATTTCAATCTTTTTTCATCCTCAAATTGCCGCTTTCTTTCCAATTTCTAATTGGAAATCTTTAAAGAGAAAGGAGAAACAAAAAACTGTCAATTCAAATATTTTGAACAGCAGAACAAACAAAATTTCTGTACCCAAGATTCAAAGTCAACTTCTTTCTCTTTTTCCTCTATTATTTCTTTTAAAAAAAAATACTCTGGGTTAATTCCTTCTCCTGTAGAGTTCTTTCTAATAAAAAAAACTTCAAATGCATTTCTTTTCTTTATTTCTTTTTCTCTTCTCACTTTACATGGTATGCCATTTCAATGGTTACTGTGCTTGTTTTTCTTGTTTAGCATTTTAGCTGACAAAAGATCGACTTTACAGACGCATACCTTTCATTTTGAGCCCATTTTTGTCTTTTGCCCTCTATAGCTAGAGACAATCTTGTGTTCTTGCAAAAATGGTTTATCAAATTCCCACAGTACAGAAACAGAAGCTTGTTCATCACTGGAGAAAGCTACGCTGGTATTGTTTTGATTCTAAAAAACAATTTATACATGTTCATAGTGTAATCCGATTGACAATAGATTAGAACTAATTCTTTTGATTCTGTTGTTATAAATTACTAGGTCATTATGTACCCCAACTGGCAGAACTCATGCTTGAATTCAATAAGAAGCATAAGTTGTTCAATTTGAAAGGAATTGCTGTGAGTAGCAAAATTTTTTTTTTTGTTTGGAGAAATCCCTGTGATTCAGAAGGCAATCTTTTTTTTTTTTTTCCGTTTTCCTCTAACAAGTCTTTAATTCAAGGTTTATGCTCATTTGAAAACAGCTAGGCAATCCAGTTTTGGATTTTGCTACAGACTTCAATTCAAGGGCTGAGTTCTTCTGGTCTCATGGATTGATATCAGACACAACCTATAAAATGTTTACTTCGGTTTGTAACTACTCAAGGTATGTGAATGAATACTACAGAGGTTCAGTCTCTCCTATATGTTCAAGGGTGATGGGCCAAGTGAGTAGAGAAACCAGTAGATTTGTAGACAAGTATGATGTTACCCTTGATGTCTGCATATCTTCAGTACTCGCGCAGTCCAACGCCCTTAGTCCCAAAGTGAGTGGAACTTATCATTTGATCAGCTTGTCTTTTGATTATAGCAGTTCTGCTTGTGATTTGCTAATTGTTAGACCTTTTTCCCTGCCCCTCTTTCTTTTGGTTCTGCAGCAAGTTGGTGATAACATAGATGTATGTGTTGAAGATGAAACAGTTAATTATCTAAACAGGCAAGACGTTCAGAAGGCTCTCCATGCGCGTCTTCTAGGTGTCCGAAGATGGACTGTCTGCAGCAAGTAATTATTTTTAACTGAAAATAATTTTACAATGTTTTGTTAATTAATTCTAAAGCAACTAACAAGATACTGTCTTATCCTTTTCTTTTTCTTTGTTGACTAGTTCACTAATTTTTAATCCCACTGTTTTTCTCACAGCATTCTAGATTATGAGCTGTTAGATTTGGAGATACCAACTATTGCTATTGTGGGCAGACTCATCAGAGCAGGAATCCCTGTCTTGGTTTACAGGTAAACGCCTACCTTGTTTGTTTGTCTGCTGTATGATTCCAGGAGGATTCAGATCATTAAAAAAAACTAAACATCGCTTTTCTAAATGCAGTGGAGATCAGGATTCTGTTATTCCACTGACTGGTAGTCGAACATTAGTCCGTGGACTGGCTGAGAAATTGGGACTCAAAACCTCTGTGCCTTACAGAGTTTGGTTTGGGGGGCAGCAGGTAAGCCTCGTTAAGAGAACAGAATCTTAAAAGTTAATTGCAAGGTTAATAGGTGTGATGGGATTGGTTTTTCACTCTCAGGTTGGTGGGTGGACTCAAGTCTATGGCAATATTCTATCTTTTGCCACAATCAGAGGAGCATCCCATGAAGCTCCATTTTCCCAGCCTGAAAGATCCTTGGTGCTGTTCAAGGCATTTTTGGAAGGGCGACCTTTGCCTGAATCATTTTGATCTGATCAGCTGACCAGTTATTTGATTGGAATACGGAATCAATTGTAAGTAGTGGGTTGCAATTGCAGAAAGTAACTCGTCAATTATCTAAATATTGCATTGGTTTGTTTGTTCCTTGAGTTTTGTCCATCCTGTGGAATGTAGAAAAATTTTGTAAAGAACAAGTAAAGGAAGAATGTGTCTTCTATTCTGAATTTTGAATCTTTTCTCCGGTAATATGAATAAACTAATTGATCTTTACAGAAATTACAAGCATAGGTGAAAGTGCTTAGAATCAAGAAATGGTGGCAATTTGAACTTGTGAAAATTTTATTTTGCTAAATTACAAGAGAAAAACCAAAAAAGTAACGATACATTTGGTCAAGAAACTCCTAGAGAATTTCTGCATGAACTTTCAGAGCAGTGGGAAACGGCAATTGGGGCTTCAACGTGCATTTTCAAACAACTGAACTCCAAAGCTAATATGGGTTTCGATAACATAACAGATATGCTTAGGTTCTGTCCATTATCAAGGAGTTTTCCATTACTAGAATTTGCAGATTGGCAACTGTGGTGGCCCAAAGATTCTTCAGTGTCATGCTTTGGTGCTTGCCGAGGGCCTGATACTTTTGCAGGCTGCATTGTTCGCACTCTGTGACAATCAATTTATTTTAGGAAGCACTATTCCACAATGAAATTTCAATTGGTTTCGTTACTTATGCCATACAGATTTCAGGTTATTTTTACTTGAAATTACCCAAAAGCCTTTTAAGATTTTTTAGCCATTTAAGCATCCCTCCTTGAGCATCATATAGAATGAGGACCCAAGATTGTTTCTCTTACACTTTTTTTATTGGCTTTTGCAAATCCAGTTATATAGCCAAATATATATGACACCTTTGCATCGAAAGAAGTACATCCTCTGTCCCCCAACAGCATCAGCAAACAATTATTAGCAAAAAAGAAAAAGGTACCTGCACTCAATATTGCAGGAGTACTTCAGAAGGTTGGGATTATGCCTTGTACGGCCACTGCATTCTCACAACATAAATAAGTTTAGTCATACAATCAACCAGGTGATTCTCTAAACACCAACCACCTTGAAATTTACCTAAAACTTGGTAGTGACATTTTGATTGCTGGCCCCACCCCCTTGTCCAGTTTCAACCCCGGACCTGCCATCAAAAAGTTTGTGAACCCCAAAGGGAAGAAAGAAAATGCATAATGACAAAATTCTTGCCTAATGTTTAGCTAAATCTACTGATATGGCAGGAATTGACTTCTATAGTGAAGGAAGGTAGCACGCAAACAAATCAACAATCTAATGCGGACACAACAAGAGGCTATTCTCATTGTAACTGAAACAAGCAAGTGCTTTTTTCTTTTCTTGTCATGGAAAATGCTAAAGCAACTATTTTTATTGCACGAGAGTATAAGTTTGAGTACAAACAACTCACCAAAAGTTGGAAGGCTGATGTCGCAGATGTTTATTGCACGAGGACCATTGATTTCAGTTACCTGAACATCGATGCCACCATTGGGTGTAGAGGGTGCAGTGTCTAAGCCAATCATGCTGAGAAAGCGATTAAATTTACTTGTTTGCTGCCTCGGAATCCCTTCGATTCTCTGTTTATATTACAGAAATGATCTATGGTTGTCAAGTACTAGCAGATTAGAAACAAAGAAAATTGAGATATATTGTGTTTTGGAAAATTGAAAACAAAAAATAGAAGGACAAAGTTCACACCTTTGAAAACTTGGCAACGTGACTGGGGAGCCCTACTTCCTGCAAGAGAGAAAGATAAGAAATAAGATGTCAATTCCTCCCAAAAGCGATTATACTTGTGGTATAATAAAATGTTCCAGTCAAAACCAAATTAATTCCACCCAAAAAAAAACATAAAAACCCAAAATTTTCAGAATAATTTGGTGACCTTCTACCTTTCTTCCATGATCACAGGCATCATTGCTGCTCACAAGCACTCTGGCTGCCCATCTGTTGACAAAAGTTGGAAATTCTTGCATCATAAATTCCGATCTACAATATCAAACAGTTTACTTATTCCTAAAAAGGGAAACTTTTTGACATCTACAAACAATGGGTTTTAGCTTTAGGCCCGATGATAGGGAACGTGCAAGTTATAAGGTTGACTGACCCAACTATAGTAATACAAATGTATATACACAGTAGTTGAAAAAACCAGGCCTTTCGGAACTGGGACAAAGAAAACTTCTCTACAGATTTGGGCCTGCTATATATATATATATATATTGGTATTATAGAAATTTGAACCAGAAAAAGAGATAAAACAGGAAGAGAGAAGATGTTAAACATACGCGCAGGATGTTGGAGGGTTCCACACGATTCCCGCTATCACCACTAGCTGTGGATAATAAATAACTGTTACGAACTGACTCATCGGACTTACCAAAGCAGCTTATCAACTATTTTTCATTTCATCAGAAACTAATTATTCACCAGAAAACTGATTCAGAACTTCGAAAAGCAAATTTTAAAAATTAATTATAACCTCATCAAATGGCCCTGCCGGACTTTCTTCGTAGTTGGCAAGAAAAAACCCTCCAAGAGTATACCTGCAGCGGTGAAAAACGAAATTCTTGCCTTCAAAATGAATTATTTTATAATGAACATATAAATATTATCAATATTATATGTACCCAAAAGCTTCAACTAATCTAAACTCTTTTGGAATGAACGTTCGAGCTGTTTCTGCTTTCACGAGGTGAAGCTGGTACAAGGCACTGAAATGACCATTCACATCATTAAAAATATATAAAATAGTTAATAATATCAAACAACCTCCATGTTTGTTACTGATATGTAATGAAAATTAATAAACAGAAAAGAAAGAAAGAGGTGTGACATAGACATAAATACCTGCCTTTGAATACCCAAGGAGGCTTGCCGTAACCTGAAGAACATTTTGTTTCTGCAACTCCCATGATTTCAGATATATATGCAGTGTATTTTGTAAGACCTGGAGAAGCCAATATATACAGCAATTCAAACTCCGAACCACGATACCCAACGAAATGCAGTAGCTTCCATTCTTTTATTTGACTAAAAAACTTCATAAACAATTAACAGATCTTGCTCTTCTGCATTGCCTCCGTAGTATCATATTTAAAACGGCGCAATAATACTATCCTGTGAAAAATCAAGAAATTTTTTCACCCAGATGCTTCAACTTCAGGAGTAGAACGCAGTTGTTACAGAGAAACTAAACTCGCAAGAATCCCATAAACCAATGGAAGATTAGCACACACCGGAAACAAGTAGACATGGATAGACCCGAAAAAACAAAGCAGTAATCTTATTATTTAATGAACATAATAAAAAAAGAAAAAAGAAAAAAAGAAAGAATTCCCGTTACTTGGAAAGTGAGAAATGGCCAGTGGAAATTGTGGACATAGTTGACAGTGGCGAGAAATTCAGTAAAATTTGAGTGAAAGATGCAGAATTTATGGGAAAGAAATCAGAGAGAGAAACTAGAGAGAGAAGTTAGGCAGTAGCAGGCCGTGAGCTAAGCAATCAGAAACAAGCTCAAGTGGATAGGCTTTACCCATCCATTCATTTCATTTTTATCATAATAATAATAATAATTCCTTACGTGGGCTTTTTCATTAATTTGGCGCCAACCGAATTTAACAATACCATCGACAATACATTTACGAGATTGATCCACTTAATTAGTTTATTTATTTGAAATTTTTCAAAAAAAAAAAAAAAAGAATTAAATCAAATAAAATTATGGTTTTAACCCAACTTGGGGTCATATTTTAATCATTAAATATTATATCTCCTTTTTCAGATATTTCCAATATAATATAAAAGATGTAATCTACAACAGAATTAATATTATTAAATCATAAATGGCAAGAACAGAACCGAACCGAACGAACCTGCTCTGATGATTCAGACATACATACAGCTACCGCCAACCATCCACCAATAGGAACCCACTCAATTTTAGAATTCCATTTCAGGAGTTTGTAAGGTGCAATGGAATTAGGTTGCTCTAAAACTAACACTTCACATGCCATTGCTGCTTTAGCAAATGACAAAGTTGGTGGAATCAATTTTAATTCTGTGATTATTTCTTTTTTTTTTTTTTTTAATTGGAAAAACCAAAAAGTTAAGGACAGTCGTCCAAAATCACAAGCTAACATACGATATAGTTCATATCAGACGACCTGTAGTCTTGGTTTCCTTTTTTCCTTTCGTCTTGGACTCAAATGGGCTTTCAATTTATCTTAATCAATATTTGACTAAACCAAAACCAAGAGAGGCTATTTTCATTTTCCAAGTGATCAAATACAAACAAGTCCATGGGCTTAAAAGCTCTGGCCATTTGCAACCGAAGCTTGTGCTACCCATTTTCGACTTCCAATTCCGATTATGGTGGAGAGGTTCTTCCACGGCGGCCAAACGGATTATCGCCGCCACCTGTCCAACCCAATTATGCTTCTCTCTGGTCCTCCTTCTTGGTGAGTGCTAATCACCTTTCTTTCTCTCTTCCTAATTAGAAGAATTAAGTTGTCATTCAACTGGGCCAATTTTGCAGCGGGAAAACATCTCTGCTGTTCCAGTTCGCATGGAATACCGCCATAGCTGAGGGAAATGAAGCTGGCAATCCAGCAGTGATCTTCATGTGCAACCGCAGCAAGTTAGAAAGCAAACCCCCTTATCTTTCTCATGTACTGCTCGATCTATTTCCCTGATTATCTCTTCAAATGTTTTCTTCTTTTCTTTTCCTAATTTTATGGGTTAACAATTTTCAGGGTATTGACCCATCTTCTGATACCTTCCAACGCATACAAATGAAGTAAAGAACTCCTCAACTCTTTCGTACCCGTGGATTTTTCCTTTTTTTGCTGTTATTATTGATTTCTTTTTTCTGAGGTCTAAAGGTATGTGGATGACGATGAAGGGATCAAGAAGTACTTTGCTGCATTCCACCTGTATGACAAATTTCCAGTAGCAGTGATTATTGATGATTTTGGAGACTTTTTCAACGAAAGGTATATGCTTTATTAGTGTGAGATTCTTACCACATTTACATTCTTTTTCCTTTTCCATGGATTTCACTTGCAAAAATCTGTTAGGGGATGTCAAGAGAAATATGGGAATGCTCGCGGAAGGGACTTGGCAATGGTTCGGATTCTTGCTTTGAGCCACAATGCAGCAATGCATGCAAAGTGAGCTTTAGTTACTAAGAAGCGAGGCTTAACTCTTGTATTATTATTATTATTATCATCACTACTTTGTTCGCAAGAGCTAACCTATGGTTTGTCTGAGTAGTGAAAATGGAAATTTCAAGCTTTTGCTTTCTGATACCCACCATGGGGACTCCCCAAGGTTGCTTTTCATCTATAAACGATGGGTTTCGTCTATTTTCACCATCAAAGGTTTGCACCATAACAAAACTGTGATTTTTCTTTGGAAATGGATTATTCGTATTGTTTGTTACTTCTGGTTTCTCACATATTAATAAGCAGATTGAATTTTAATTTTGAAGGAGATGGCAAAGGATCATTTCTTCTGAGAAGAAACAGTAATTTGGGAAGTGGGAACTGTAAGAGGACAAGGACTGCCAAGTACACCATAGCTCTTCAATACTTATTTTTGGAGGGCTTCATCGAAGACGATGAGAATAAACCGGATCGTTCCTAATTAATTCCGGCACCATATGGAATGTAGATTCTCAGTTTTCAATAATATTACAGACAGAAAACTACTGTTCTTTTCCATGATATGACTTGTAAAATCTGTGAAAACCTTTCATAAGAAAGTCAAGACCTTTTCTATAAGAATCAAGTAGTGGAAATGAAAATAATGACATTTGGATCGTAATATGAGATGCAGAAGGTCAGAAGAAGAATATGAACATGAATATGATGATCACCATGTAATGTAAGCGCAAGCAAAACAACCACTCTAATCATTGTTGATCTTATCACTCAGACTAGCATTATTTCCAAATGGGTTGATATAACGTCACTATCACCATCCACTTTCCATCCTCCAACATGACAAACTAAATACAAAAAATATATAAATATCTTGTCAACCATATAAATAAATCATCATCCACATTAAGATTTTGCTGGAGCCTCGCCATGCACGGTAATAAAAATTAAGCCTTAGTTTCAAATCGATTGTATAAATTTTTTATTACTATTTTTGCTTTGTTCAATAATAGCAAAGAAACAAATAAATGCAAGGGTAGACCAAACTAAGAAAATGAAAGCAATGGCCCAATCTTTAGACAGATAAAATAAAATGATACTGATATTAACAATAGGCATTTTAGACAAAGATTCGAAACCACAGCTGTAATTTGATCTTCTTTTTCTTTTTCTTTTTCGTTTTCTGCTTTCCCAATTCACCCTTTTGGAGCATGCATTTGTATTTGGTCCCACTGACATACTTTCCATGCTCCCTAGGGCATGCACTCTTCATGGCGTACATTTTGTCCCACAGTTCAAACTTAATTTACTGCAATCAACTTTTCACTCTTCGAGAACATCAAAGCATCATCACTAAAAAAAAGTCCTTTTCTTGAAAGAGTGAAGACACCAATCACAAAATAAAGAAGAGCAATATGTGAGCTGCATCTGAAAATTTTTCTTGATCGTCTAGTTTTCTCCTGTGGCCACAGCCCCAGCCCAAAGCATGTGTATTGTATCATGCAAAATTTATGGCAAAGCTAATTATATTAACAAGGTGACATGTGCTGATGGTTTATGCATCATACTGAAGAAATGCGTGTTCTCCATTAAACTAAGAAGCAACACCAGAACTTCCTCCAGGCAAATCTTGCCCTTAGCACCTCAACCAAACCGGGTGTTCAATGGGTTAAACTTCAAAAAATGGATGATCCCCGAATATTCAACTGCATACCGTAATTCCTGCTAAGAACCAGATGTTTTAAGAAGATCGAAATGACAAGGCGCTATCCTAAACATTGGCATTCTGCCTGCAAGCAATCAACAAGAACCATTCTATCATTCTAATTCGATGCAAGAATGTTCAAAGCTCCAAGCAATGCTCTAGGCCTCACGGCCCATTTGGCAAGACATCTACATGATTTTTTCAAGGTAAAAGGCTTGTCACTTCAGAAAAGTTCTGTCCAAATACAGACAGGCAACAATACAATACCCCACCATCATTTTTTGAGAACACAATAATAGAGATATGTCCCACGCAGTCATTGACAAGGAAGTTCTTTCTCCAGCGTTAGCAAGTCCCTTGACTATATCAATCCTCAATTACAGTCACAAGTCGTGTACACAAAACCGTATACTATAATTAGGAATAGAAATTGAAGAAATAGAAACTAAGCAAAAAGGCCACAACTTTATGCAGCAATCTAAGGTCCTTTCGCAATTTGTTAACAAGTTAAAGACTCCATCAGAATTGCAAACCAAACCTTCAAAGCAGACACCTGATTTCCAAAATTTGCATACCACAGTTTAGCGAAAATACTTACATTTCTCTTAAAAACTGTGCAGTTGGGATAGCATGAGCACGAGTTCATCACTAGAAGGCCTATCTGCTGGCAAATCTGATAGGCATATGACAGCAATTCTAACTGCCATGAGCATCTCATCTTCTTCACCTTCTTCTCCGAGTATACTTTTGTCAAGCGCTTCCCTTGCCTCCCCGGCTTGCTGCAAATGCTGGAGCCAACGACCTAAGCTACCTCCACTAGTTGCTTCGCCAAAGAATGGGTCGGTAGGGTCTCTCCCAGTTAACAAAACACCCAATATCATCCCAAAGCTAAATACATCACTCTTATCAGTATACCTAGTCAAATTTGGAAGAAAAATACCTTTATCAGAATACAAGGTGTGATTAAAACGGAAAAAAAACTGGATAAAAAAGACAAAAGAATGGAAGGCATACATCTCAAGAACAATTAAAGCTAGAGAAAGGCCAATCATAGATTCAAAACAACTAACTGATATCAGGAAATCCCATAGAGCAGAATTAGTGGGGACCAAACCTCTTAAACAAAACTAAAAATAAAGTTGCAAATTGAAAAAAAAAAAAAAAAAAAAAATTTATGTACCTGGAATTCTGGAGACATTCAGGAGCGCTGTAGCCAGATGTAGCTCTATCCAAATTGGGCATGAGCTTAGCCAATCCACAATCTGCCAACCTTGGCTCAAATTCAGCATCCAACATCACATTTGTAGGCTTCAAATTAAAATGCAAAATATGAGGGACACATTCAAAGTGAAGATACCGAAGCCCCTTAACAACCCCAACTGCAATCCGAAGGCGAACTTCCCAACTGAGCTGCAACTGATTGTCTCTCACACTATTCATTGCATCTTCAAGACTACCAGTTGGCACATAATCGTAGACCAGAGAAAACCTATCAGATTCTCGAACATAAGCTCTTAAACTCATCAAATTCCTATGTCTCAAGCCGGCTAGTCTTTCTAACTCCTGCTGTATCCTTCGCTTGAGAGACTTGCTTTGCCTCTCCGGCGAACCGCTCTCAAATGGTTCTAGCCTCTTGACAGCAACTATGAGCCCATTGTCTAAAACCGTCCTGTAGTATTTACCGTTTGAGCTGGAACCCAGCAACTGGTTTTCGCTTGCAAGAGCTGATTGAAGAGTTTTGGGAGCGATTTTTGGAGAAAATATAACGGGGCCTTTGAGGATTGGAGTTCGGCTCATATAACGAATCAAACAACGGACCACAAAAGCGCAAAGAATGGCTCCTGTTAATCCAGTTAAGACTCCAAAAACGATACTAAGAAGGATCCTTTTGAGCCCTGAACTGAAATGAGGAGGTCCAGAAGGCGACGGAATTTGAGTAGAGAGGTGTCTTGTCTTTTTAGTTCTACTTTCTTGGCATTGTACCAATATGGGGTGAAAGCAAAAACTCAACAACAAAAGCACAGCTGTGACTTTGGTTGTGGTTTGTTGGGGACTGTATCTTATTTTCTCCATAGGACTAATAAAAGCCCCACAAGCACAAAGATCCTCCTATAAATGGAAGCAGAAGCTCAAAGCCAAAACAACCCTGAAAGTGCAAACCAACATCTTCAATCCAGAAACTCCATATTTAGTCCATAACCAACGTTCCACCGGCATAAAGTTCCAATTTTTCCAATCATAAAAGACAAACTCAAAGTAGCTTCGAAATGAACAAGAGGTTTAACGCCACTACCTCCTTTTTGGAAGGAGAAAGCTACCCAAAAGCAAATATAGATAGAGTTGAGGGACTGAGCTAGAGGAAGGCTTTCAAGTGGTTCGAAATGATAAGGAACAGAGCATATGGGATAAAAATCGAAGTTTAACTCAATATCTTCGCGAGAAAGACGCTAAAGAATCACATCTCCATCGATTCCGATTTCTTTGAGGCTAAAGTCGTGACCTTTCTACATGAGTTTGGCATCCAAAGGTGAAAACACGCTCAACAGTAAAAACACAAGCAAACTAGTGAGAGAGACATATACCAAAAAAAAAGACGCAAAAATTCAATCTTGCGTCACTGCAAATATGCAGGAACTTGGAGCGAGGAAGAAGAATGAGTCGTTTTCTACGTTTCCTTTTAAGCAAAACAAAAACCCAAAGAATTTCTTCATGAAAATGAGAAGACAAGTCCTGATATAGTAGGTGAGAAAAAAAACACGCTCACAGGCACAGCTACCAGCCTGCGGCTCTATCTGTCTCCCTCTATCTATCTCTTATACGAAGAGGGTAAGGGTAGTCAGATAATGTATATTTTCAAAAAATAAAATAATAGTGCAATAATTAAAAAAAAAAAAAATGTTTGGTCGGATCTACAGAGTATAGAATACAGAGGAGTGCGTGGAGGTGGGAAGAGGACCATTCTTCTCACTGGACGAAACAAGGGGTTCCCCCGCCTTCCCGCCTTGCAGAGTGAGGAGACGACCTCCAGAGAGGCGGGGTCCATTGCCACGTCGAGAGAAGAGTCGCCTCATGTCCCTATCACGAGACCGAAAGCGAAATATCGAACCGTGTGCGACAAGGAGGATCGCCGGCATCTTAACCGTTGGTGGAGGTGTTGATGAAATCTGGACCGTTTATATTGAAGCACGGGAATTTGTGCGAAGCTCGGCTTTTGTTTTGAAAAATAAAAAAAATAATAATAAATATAAAAAAAAAGGAGTGGGTGTCTTATCATGGGATTAGTAAAGTTTTTAACTTTTTGATGTGAGAATAATTGCTTTCCATTTCCGCTCCACGTTTTTTCTAAACATGTTCATTATTCATTCATTCCTTCAATAATCTGAGTTATATATAAATATACACATATATATTTTAATGCAACTGCTTTACAGATTTTGGTGCATCTTGGTTTGTCTACAGAGACGTGGAAAAGAGCAGCACGTGTACTTCTTTTAAGGAGAATGGGATTAAACTTTCTTCCTTCCCCTTGCCATTCACTGTGCAGGTTTTGCTGCATGCAATTAAGAAGTAAGCTTAAGCTGTTGGCGTTTGTCAGACAAAGAACCTTTCACAGGTTTGATACATACAGTGATAGTTGTGAAATTTTTTGAAATAGCGCCTCATAATCTCTCTTTTTGATTGTTACATTACATGTGTATATACATTGAAAAATAGAAAATACTTTCTTAATCCAACTTTCTATTTCAAAATGGAAAGTCCTTCCACATATCATATTGTAAAATAAAGGAGAAAGGGGAAAAAAAAAAAAAAGTACCAGAACAAATATAGGAATCTTAATCCGCTGACCATCTAAGTGTTGGCTATTAACTTGGTATCCGAAACCTAACATTCTTACATTCGAAACATTTTAATAAACTTGGAAAAAGTTACGATGTAGTTCAGGAAACAAAAAAAAAAAAATCCAAAAAATTAAATAATATTCCTACAAAAAAATTATTTTTACAAGTTAATTTTGTGAAAAAAAACAGGTTTAATGTAATATCATTATCTATAATCCCCACCAAAAAAAAAAAAAAAGTGCAAATAATTTTTACTACAGTTAGTCCGAAACGCATAAAGAGAGAAAAATCAAATAATGCATTCAGGGGATTACAGCAACAATATCGCTTCACTAAAATAAACCGATGTACAAATACACAAATGCCCTAAACTAAATCCTCACAGCTCCACCGCAGAAGGAACCAAACAAAGCTGATTAGGCAAAACACATCACATTACAAGAGCCCCCTTGGCCGAAAGCTTCAAGCTGCTATCAACTCATAATGGGGGCAGTATAAAGATGTAACCCTGACCCTGAGGGACTAATTTGCATACATACCTTTGGGGCAGGCATGCCAACCTACCACCGTCCTCTTCTGTTTCAAACATTGCTCACATCTTCAATGGATAACCGGCTCTTCAACTTACAAAATATACTTACATAAAAAGCAATACAATTATCAATTTCCAACTCCCTAACCTCAATTGTAATTGGCCTTTAATTATTTGTCTTTTCTAAGCATGTCACACATTTGAGTCGGACAGCATCATCGCAAGCACATCCGTCTCAAAATTTGACCCAATTGCAAGCTGATGCGGTGTTTTACCCTCCACATTGCAAGCCCGAGGATCTGCTCCCCTGTATATGCAATACCACCCTTAAAGTACATGTCATACAATCCATAATCTTTCACTTTCTTTTGTCTGTGTGTTTGTTGTGTAAATTATGTGTACGTACACGTCAATGCAGACAATAAGAATTGATGGGTATTTAAAAAAATTGACTTGAAAAATCAAGACAAGACAACCGAATAAACAGCTTAAAAATAGGACAGTGAGGAGCAGTAAAAGTCACCTTGAAAGGAGCAACTTTGCAAATGCAGCTTTGCCTCTAAGAATACATCGGTGCAGTGGCGTCTGACCTCTTGAGTCAGTTGCATTTATATTTGCTCCATACTGTAAGAGGAGTTCTAACATGCCAATATCTGCAGTTTCACAAGCCAGGTGAAGCAAGGAGCAACCATCTAGATCTTCCAAGATCTGACCTTCACCTGTACCAGCCAAATTTAAAGAGCTTGTGGAGGACCTATCTAATGAATTCCCTGTTGAGCAGCTAGAGCAGTGGTCAACGCCCGTCTGCTCTTGCAGTAGCATCACTTTAGCAAGAGTTAGGGAAGAGCTACTTGATGATTGGTCATACATAGCGTTGACATCTGCTTCATGATTAACAATAAGACGGTACACAGATTTCTTGTCATTAACACGAACAGCTTCCCACATCTGTTGTGACACTGAATGAGGATATTGACTCTCTCTAGGTTTGCGAATAAAAAGCTTTTCTGCATACTGTGTGGGGGGGGGGGGGGGGGGGGGGGGGGGGGGGGGGGGGGGGGGGGGGGGGGGGGGGGGGGGGGGGGGGGGGGGGGGGGGGGGGGGGGGGGGGGGGGGGGGGGAGGGGGGGGGGGGGGGG